>VZTO01021261.1:16065-105893 GCA_013400615.1 Syrrhaptes paradoxus
GGGTTTGCGGCTCTTGGACGTTGGGGGTGGTTGTGTGCTTTTTTTTACAGCTCTGAGTGTGGCTTTTTTTTTTTTTTCCTCTGCTAAGAGTTTATAAGCACTTGCTGCTTTTGTACACTCTCAGCCTGTTGAGACAGGTACATATGGAGCTTTAGCTACACAAGAGAAGATGCATTAATAAGTGTGAGTCTCGCTCTTTTGTCCCTTTGTCCTTGTATACACCAGTGTTTATGGTGGTTGGTGCTTTCACTGACTGTGTTAAGGAGCTCCCCAGGCTCAAATCCGCAGCTGCCTGTAACCTTATTTTATTAATGCAGTGAGTGGGTGTGCCTCTTACGGTCAGCAAGCCAAGTATCTTGCCTTCAACTTCATCAGAGTGGATGAAAAGCAACGATTTTTTTAAGAAATGTAAGAAGTCTGAAGGTAGAAATCAGATCTGTTCAAAGCTGAACTTGAAATTACGCTTCTATATAGGATGTTAATCTCTACTGTAATCTATTAAAGCCACTTAAATTAAAGCCAAATAAAATTCAAGCTTTGTATGTCTGCTGCCTGAAAGTATAAAAGAGTATCAGACCCCTGAACTGGCAGAAGGAGCTGGACCTAGGAGTTGCTAAGCTGCTAAATGAGCTTTTGGTGGTGATGAAGTTGCCTTTTTTCATGTCAGGTTTTTCAGGTACTTGACTTCAGTATTTGATTCACTCAAATTTGATAATCAGTTGAGAACTAGAAGTTCGCCTCTTGCAAATTCTCTATAAGAGGAAGGTATGAAGTGGTCAGATCTTCTAATTGCTGAAGAAGGTGTCGTGGTTTAACCCCAGCCTGCACCTGCGCCCCACGCAGCTGCTCGCTCACTCCATCCTCCCTGGTGGGATGGGGGAGACAGTGGAAAGAGTAGAAGTAAGAAAACTCGTGGGCTGAGATAAAAATGGTTTAATAAGGAAAGCAAAAGCTGTGCACGCAAGCAAAGCAAGGAATTCATTCACTGCTTCCCACAGGCAGGCAGGTGTTCAGCCATCCCCAGGAAAGCCGGGCTCCATCACACATAANAACATCCCTGTGTTGTCAGCCCTGTTTCCAGCACAAATCTGAAACAGCCCCATAGTGGCTACTGTGAAGAAAATTAACTCTATCCCAGCCAAAAACCAGCACAAGAAGTTGTGACCCGCGGCAGAATAAATTGTTTACAAATAGTAGTTTCCTTGTTCTCTTAAACAGCACATTTTAAATACAGAAATGTCTGGGTATTTTTCTTTAGCGAACACTACATATTTCAAGTTTGTTTAGCATACATTTTGATTGTTATTTTGGGGAAATCTTTAATTATAATTGCTGTTAGATAAAACTGGACATACTAATACATACAGACCATCACTCACCATTTCAACGTAGAACCATAAATAACTGAGACTATGAATAAGCATATGTTCAGCTACTGATTTTGAAGTGTACAAACAAATCTGGATGGTCATCGTGCATTTCCTGATAGGCAAAAGCATGCTAACAAACAGGAGCCAGTTTTTCTGTAAGATATCATTAAGCAGAAATTCACGACAAGGTTAAAGTGGGTTCAGGCTGTGTTTCCCTGAGTGCTGGTCTAAAAGAGCGTTAAAGGCATTTTCCCCTGCACATCCGTCTTAGGGTTGTGGCTAGCAGTTGTGGGCAGGTGCAGCTGGAGTGGCTGCAGTGATTGCTGCCTCTCCACCGCTTGTGCTGCTCTACCCGTGGTCTCGTCCCCATGGCAGGAACAACTGAATGATGTGTCTCTGCTCCTGAGCTGCTGTGATTTATAGACTGACCTTGTAATGGGAATGGATGTTGATTTCCACCAAATTTAGGCCATAGCAACAGATGAGTGCGGTCCCTGCCGAGCTCCCTGCTCAGGGTGAGTAGACAGGGGTAGGCAAGCCACCTTGGGAGCTGTAGCCTAGGCTCAGAGGACTTACTAGAAGGAATATGTCCCTGAAACTACAAACCTGCTGTGGGAGGAGGTTGTGGAGGGACTGCTGGTCTGCTGGGAAGCAGGCTGTGAGGTATCCTCTGCGTGCTTTTCAAGCGGCGCTCTGTCGAGCCTGTATCAAGGCAATCCTAGCTGAAGGCCAGGTTGGGAATGCAGAAAGGTGGCTCACAAAGTAACAGAGGATGTGACAGTCCTACCCAGAGGGGGACAATGGAGATGTGCCCTTGCCTACCTATTCTATCTAGACAACCCTGCGTAGCAGCTTTCTTCTTGTGTGGTTTCTGTGTGGCTATTAAGCTCAGTGCATGAGAAATCACCTGCCAAAACCTTTATTAAGGATGATCGTGAATTGCTGAAAAGTGAAGAAATTCAGGCTTGTTTCCCATGGCAACTTTGACTCTACACTCTTCTACTGTGTATTACAGTGGAATATTAATCTGCAATTACCTGTCTTCATGCAGCTTAGGCCTGGGTGTAGTTTTAAATACCTAGTTCTCAGTTCAGCTTCTTACAATGTTGTTTCTAGAGGAATTCCATTAAAATGCACATAACACAGACACTTAAAGTCGTCTTCTTTTTACTAAAAGTAAGTTTAAAAAAAGTATATATTTATCATCTCTTTGCCAATTATAGCTGTTATTATGCCATTCTTATGTCAGTATGCTTTAAGTTTCTAGACTGGCAGGAAATGGTTTCAGATAGGTTTTTCTGTTCATGTTAATTTTTGGAACAATCTTTTAAAAAAACTTTTTGAGGCCTTGTAGCTAGTTCCTCTGAACAGTTAAAAAATTTTGTGAAGAGCACATGAATATCCACAGCTCAGCAGGTGCATCTGAAATCAGAGAGATGGTGCTTTTTAAATCTTATTTTCTGTATGTCATGTGCTTCATTGCAAGTCTGTTAGATTGTTATGAAGTCTTATTTTGACCACTATGGAGAATAATGTCTTTATTTTAAAAGATGTAGAGAGAAGACCAGCATTTCGGAGACGCTTCTGCAGGGTCTGAGGCACCAGGTGTGGTGTAACCCTCAAAAGCTGTGTTCCTCCTGGCAGTCATTTTGCCTTGGAGACCTCCCTCATTCTCCCAGTAAGCGGGGACAGCCTTGCTGTGACCCATATGAATCTGACAGGGTGGGTTATGACTTCAGGCAACAGAATTAGCTGTATTTATTTAAAACCTGATGAGCTAGAGAACATGAACAGTTACTGAACCCAAATCTCCTGGAGAGCACAACTACAAGACCACCAGGCAAGACATCTGATGTAGGAAAAAGAATTCAAAGCAATTTCTTATTTAAAGATATAAATCCAGCATTATTCTAGCAACAAGCCTAAAATACCAAGGCACTCAGGTGGCCAATTGCTGCAGTCCTAACCTGACCCAACCTGCTTAGCTTTCGGCTGGTTATTGACAGGCCGATGAGATGACTGCTTTAAAGCAATCAGTCATGTTGCTCTTTCCCTCGCAGCGTGTGGAGACCCCACATCAGTTATGCATCCCGGCGTGCAATTCCCCACCTGTGCTGTTTGAACACTGTATCCTTAGCTGTGCAAACATTACACATCGTTTAGGTGACAAGTTGCAAAGTTAAGTAGACTTGTTGTTACAGCAGAAAGTAGTTGAGCGGCAGTCACCCTGAAAAGAAAAGATCCAGGCTAGCTCAGGAATGTGAAAGTCCACCGTATTGTGTTTAAAGGTTTCTTTGCCTCTCTGTAAAGCTGCTGATGAGGGTAATGTGTGCCGCTGGAAACATTCACACCACATGCACTGCTGAAGTGAAGGGAACGGGTGCTGCAGGTTTGTACGTTTACTGTGCTTGTCCTGCGTGACTCCTGCTGTGTGTCTGGCCCTGTACAGTCACAGATGATCGGTGTGTCCCCGCTGCTCTTTCGCAGCCTCCGAAGCAGGGAGGTATTTTGCATCCTTCCCAGAATGATATTTAAGAACGGGCAATGCTCTTCCATGGTGTGGCACCCATCTAGTGCTGTGCAGGGACTTTTCAGGTTGCTGTGGTTCCTGGGGAATGGTCTTTGCTGCGTTAAGGTGGTCTTTTCTTAGTTTTGAGCAAAACCTTCCTGATGAAGTGCAGCTCAGCTCTTTTGGTGAGAAGGACACAGATCATGCCTAAGTCTCATGCTTTTCTTCCTCTCTGTGCCAAGCTGGCTGTGTAACCATCCTGGTGATGTATTTGTTGGTCTGTGCACGTGTTAGCTGGCAAAATAGCTCTTCATTATGTTACTTAGTTCCTCTGCCAGGCAGAAATGCGCTGTCACCAGCAGCTCATTGTGATGTTTGTAAAACCCTGGGTGTTCATTTACATGCACTAGTGTGCCCTTTCTACCCATCCCAGATCTTTTAGCATTGCTGGGAATGTTGATCATTTGTGCTGCTCAATATCAGGTGGAGAGGTTGAGTCTTGAAATGATTTGATAATTCTGCAATGGGGACAGCACAGGCTTGCTGCCTGAAGTAGAAAGGAGTGGAGTGAAAAGGGATATAGCATAGTTGTCACCTTGCAACAGAAGGGTAACATTTGGAAATGTGTGTGTGCTGGTTTTAACCTGGTCTGAGTACTAAACTTCCCCCAGACTGTCAAGTTTAAATTGTTGTTGGCTGTGTCAATGTGTCAATGGAGATTTTCTGGGTGGTTAAATATATGTCAGTAGTGCTTGAAGAAACAGTTTGAAATGTTGATGTCTGTTGGTCTGTATTTCTCATCCCAGATGTGGAAAGAGGAGGGAGGTTCTGCTGCCTTCTTGATGTCTGGGTGCTGCTAGGAAGATCAGAATAGTTTTGTAGGGTTTGGCAGTTGAGATGATGCTGATGGTGCGAGTCAGGAACCAGCCTGGGAGCAAATGACTACCAAAGATTTTATTCAGGATGGCAGGACAAGGGTTGTGAGCCAGCTGTCAAGATGTCAGGTACAATGGCAGGTATGAAAGAAGTCCCAAAGACCACAGTAATAAGTTTCGGGGGAAAATGTCATTTGTGAGACGTGTGGATCCTCCTTTTCTTGGCCCTGTAAGAAGAGACCTCATCTGGGGAAGAGGTGGGTTTTTTTTTCACATTGGACTCCATACTTTAAATTAAAAAAATGAGACCATCTCAAGAGGGTGTAAAAGAGAAACAGTCAGTGTGACTGGGTCTGCAAAACACGACTCCTAAGTGCAGGCTGGATGGCATTGGGGTTCTGTTCAGTGCTGTGAAGAAAAAGGTATGTATGATGAAGTCTTCTGTTGCAAAACCGAGAAGGGCAATGTTCTGGCTTGCGCCTGCTGTGGGTAGGAAGAGCAGTCATGAATTTAAACAACAGCAAGGGAAATTCTGATTAGACATTAGGAAAAACTTTCCAATGATAAGACTAATGAAACAGGAGGATAGAGTGCCTGGGGAGAGTGTGAGTCTCTCTTATTGGAGTCTGTAAAAACAGCCTAGACAAAGTCAGAAATGATTTAGGGGGAGGTGATGCTGCCCTCGGGCAGGTGCATGGACTAGATGTCTCTCTTAAAGCTCAAGCTCCTGGAGGCATGTGATTAGATGGGAATTTCAGCTTCTATTAAAGAAAGAGAAATGGTCCCTCACCCTCACAGTTGTAAGGAAGCACCTGAAAATAAGAGCCACGCTTGATGCCAGTGCAGAACCCAAAAGACAACTCAAAATCTATCTTTGAGGAAATCTAGCCTCTGACATTGGGCTCCAGTGCCTGAGTACTGGGAGTAGGTGGTGAGGTTCACCTGAGAGCAGGGAGGAAGAAGAAACCTTAGATATTCAATGATCAAGCAGCAACAGTGGTCTTCACATCATCTTATCCCAGTGTTTCATTATCTTTCCATATTCCTGCCAATTCCCTTGTGTTCTGATTTTGATGTGTATTTCCCTTCACACTTCTCTAGGACGTAACAGTAGTTTAAATGTATTAAATAGTTCGGTGTGTGCATATGTGTGCTTTAAGCTAGGTAGTGATTGAAAAAGAAGTTTGGGGGCTAGCTGGTTCCCCGAAGATCTTTTGACAGGGTTGATCACACAGTACACAGGTAACTTAACAGGGACGGAAGCGCTGGAAGACTCCTCACCATGTGCGCAGGTAGGCATCCTTTGGCAAGTCAGTGTAGCCCAGATTTGGCAGAAGTTCTGCTGTTCCCCACTACAGAGGGGTTGCCTTTATGATAACTTGTTTTGGTTAGTTTAATAAAAATTTAGAAGTGGGAAAAAGACCTATGAGGTCATCTTCGTTACTGCCCCTGAGGGCCAGTGGAAGGCTGCTGAGTTGGAAACGGCTTTAGTTAAAATAATAATTAAGGCAGAGAATGGAAACTGGGGAGGCAGATCTGTTAGGCTAGTGCTGTCCTTACTATGTCCCTTTTCGATTTTAATTGCCTTGGAAAAAAAAAGAAAATCACAAGGCTCTAAAAGCTCTGATTCTTCCTGCTCTTCAACCCCCCGCCCCCTCCCCGATCTTGGAGGCATCAACTCTCATCTGTCAAAGTGTAAATCAGCAATTAAAACACAAACAGCGAAATGCCAAAGATGACCCGAAGCACAAAGCAACTGACAAACAAGTCCGGACAAATCGGCGGATAATTTATAAGCATTGCCCTAAAATCTAATTATTTGGCAATTCGAATTTGCAGCCGGCCAGGGCTGTGCAATAAATTTAACCCGCCATAAATTATTTAGGAGCAGCCCGTGGTGTAAATCAAAAACACGAGTGTTTGTTTAAGAAATAAGCTCCTTGTGTATAAAATTACTTTTTTTCTCTAAAGAGGAGGGGAAAAAAAAAGCATCCCTGAACAAAATGAGCTGGTACTGAAGCTGTGTCCCTCCATGGAGATTCCCTTGCCTCCTCTGCCCATACCTTTTTTGAAGGTATAAATGGGCCTTTTGGTAGGAAGTTTTATGCTTTTCCTTATCAGAACAAAATCCCTTTCTCAACGGCCTCTGCTTGTTTTTATTGCATTTTGAACAGTCAGCTCTGATTTTTATGGGCATCTTTTATTCTCGTGTTTATTAAACTTCTTCACATGGGGGTAGAAGTAAGGGATAAATTATTCTCTGGTAGTTTTTGAACTGAATAGGCCACATGGTCCTCCTCAAATACATAATTCAGTGTCCTGAAGCATGTGTCCTGTCCACTTTGTGTGCAGGCTTCTGGATTAAAAGGTTTTGAGAGCTAGGAAGTTCTTGCTGGGCACTGTGTTCTTTTCATCTAATACTGTTAGTGCTCCCCAGATCCTAAAGTATAAGCAAAAAGATTCCTCTGTGGGAATGAGTGTAACTTCAGGTGCTTTCTTCTCTGAACTCCAGGGATCTGCCTGTTACAGGAAATTATTTAGCGAGTGTAGCTGTGTGCTTGTTCCTTTCTTTTATCAGCAAGAAGATGAAGACAGCTGAATTTGTGCATCCCTGCTCCAGTGATAAAGGGTAGGGGGTTTCATTCAGGACAGCTGGGTAAGGAGAGGCTGGGTTCATAGCAGTACTTCCACATGCCCTTAGGAATTTTTCAAATCCCTCTTAAAAGAGGGTCTCTAGCCATTCCGCTGTTAACTGCACGCTCCTGCTGCTGCTCAGCTCACTGGTCTGGGACAGCCAGGTCGCATGGGAGGTTTCACCTGGGACCTCTTTTTGGGGGTGGAACTTTTTTTTGTTAAGGCAAAAATTCTGAGCAAACTGTCACATAGGTTTGATTGAAGTACAGTGAAATCATAAATGCAAGATTGTTGTGAAGAGAATGGACCTGGTAATGGATACATATAAGCCTCCGGGTGTGTAGGTTCCTATTGTTACGGTGTTTGGGAGAGCAGCTGAGGGGAGGGACAGGGTGCTGATGTCTTTTTCTTTAAGCGTGTTAATATTGATTTTAGAAGCTCTGTGTTCCAACAATATAAATGCAAATGCCTTGTAATTGGGAGCCGCATGCAGAATTTCTCAACTGAAAACATGTTCAACTTTTCATGACAATGAAAAGAAAATAAAAAGCCGCTTATTTATTGCTGGTGGTTTGAATCCTGGATTTCCTTTCAAGTTACTTTGCAGTGCTAAATAAAATACCTAATTGCAGTGCTCACAAAATTCAAATGGGTACATTTGTTCTTGTGGTAGCTTGTGGCTATTTGCAGCCTCTGGACGCCTTCAGCATTTTTTTCAGCAGATCTGTAACTTCTGGTTGCACTGTAAGGAAAAGCTGGGAGGGGGGGAAGGTTTAGAAGTCCCAAATGCCACTGGCACAAATCACCACCAAAGCTGGAATGTGTACTCGGTGTTGGAAATGGAAATGGGTGAGGAGCTCAAGGTAACGCTTATGGATGATCAGACTCTGATAAAAGAAAGGAAGTGTCAGTAAACTTCTTCCTTCTAATTCCCTTGTGCTGCTCTCTTCCCCCTTTCCCACCTGGGGAGAAGCAGTGCAGGTCCTTGATGGTGGAGATGGAGCTGAGCCTGTGGAGCTCACCGGGCTGCTGTGAAACGTGAGAGCGCCCGGCTGCCCTCCTGCGTCACGGTCTGTTGGAGGGTTGTGTGTGTGTGTCTAAGTGCTCACCATTTCATAATAATTACTAATGAAATTCTAGATCTGTAATAACATTTTGGATATCTAAAACAAACCATATGCTTGTAAAAAAAAAAAGTGGAAACAGATCAACTTGAAGTCATAAATTCTTGGTAATAGAGGCCTCTTTCCACTCCCCCCCTTTCTGTTTATGTTTGATAGATATTTTTGTTTCTGCAGGAATGTCAACTCTTAATTTCATGATGTATCATGGGCTTAAGAAAATTGAATTTAATAAAGGCAAAAGATGAATGGCACCTTTAAAGGTCCCAACACTTGTCTTTATTAGCAGGACAAACTGCAGGGTCTCCAAACACTGCTTCTCTCCAAATGAAAGTTTAAATGAAAAGTACAGCAGTGTCACAGGTTAAATTTCATTGCACGACTGGCTAACGTCGTTAGTGAGGAGTGGGGCTGATTTCATGGGGCTGGTATCTGTTGCCTTAGATACCAGTGGAGCAAACACTGCCAGAGACTGGAAAAATCTCCGCTATAGGAAGTGTGCAGATAAACAGCCTTGTGGGAAAGGTGCTTTACCACTTGCTTCAAAAAGTGACCAAATAAGCCCAAAAAGCGGCTGTACTTTCTCCTGAGATGCTCAAGTCGCTCCTGGGGTTCCACCTCTGCTCCTGGCTGCACGCTTCCCACAGAGCTGCAGTAATTCTGGATATTGTTAAATTTTCTATGTATTTTTAGTACAGCTTTTTATTCCCTCCGTCTGCCTTAGTCCAACCCTCCTGGAAGTGCTTTTTGTCTTTGGTTCTGGAGGGTGAGCGATGCCTTTGTGTATCAGAGCAGTGGCAGGGCTGTCTTTCAGTCTTGCTTGCATCCAGCCACTTGATGGCCCCTGAGGATGTTTCTGGTCCCTTAGGACCAATCTCAGCATTGCAATGCAGCCCTGCTGTGAAATCCAGCCGGTGCCTGACCATCTCTGGGAGGGGGAATGCTTGTTTTGCCCTCTGTGGGCTGCCTGCTTTCCGGGTCACCCCCTGAGCGTGGTGCAGACCTAAGGGGCAACGAGCCAGCCCAGCCTGGTTTGAAGGACGAGGTGGTGTTATCCTGGGGTTAAGCCTGGCTCTGTTATGACATCCTGTCCATCAGCTTCAAACTTTGCAGTCCATTTTCCTTCTGAACATAACTTGCTGCATTCAGAGCCTACCGGTGGTAGCTCTTTCGAGGGGCGGATCACCTTTTTTACTCAGATATAATTTCTCATGTTTCTATGGGTCCTCCCAGCTGTGGCTGAGGCTGGTGAGTTTGGCTGCACCACCACAGGCAATCTGGGTGATGCCTAGGTGTTTTTCCTCTGTCCTCCTCCCCTTCTAGCCTATGGATGGACATTCGTCTCTTTCCTGGGGAAACTTGGTGTCTCCCAGGGACGTGGTACAGCCGTGGGAAGGATGCGCCCAAACCTCTGCTCTGCCTTAGCCTGCACAGCACACCCAGTGCGGCACAGCGGACTGTGGGGAAATGGTTAATCCTTGTGTCCTCTGCAGCTTGACTGCTACACCTGGGCACTTCATTACTGTTAACACTTTATTTTAATTTTTTTTTTTCTAACTTCCCACTTCAGCGGCACGTGCTCCCCACATGCCCTGGTCTGGGTGATGTGCCTGCTGCTCCAGGGAGCTGCTGTGCTGGGCCATGGGCTCTGTCCCCACGGAAATTGGGTATCTCTCCTGGCTATTTAAATTATTTGTTGCTTCCATTTACCCATCCTGTTTCTTGCCCTCCATCTGCCTGCGGGGGTGGTGATGTCATCAGCTCATATGTATGACCTCACGATAATTTCCACCTGCGGGTCACGAGGGTTGCAGACAGGGTCCAAAAACTATGTTAGTTCCTCTGCAGTGGCTGCATTTTCCACATGCTAATTTTACTCACAAGAGTTGGATTTTTTTTATTTTTTATTATTTCTTATTTGTCTCTTCCAGATGTTTTCAGGCAGTTTTTTTTGTTGTTAAACTAATTCCATTCATGTTTTAAAAATTTATGAAAGCGCTAATAAAAATGTCAAAGTGGTAAAAATGTTAGCTTTTGCTCTGCTTTGATTAAATTTTGCAAACTGTTTTTGAATATTAAAAAGCAATATTTTTTTTATTCTCTCTCCCTCTCTCTCTTTCTCTCCAGAAGTGATTTGAGAGGCTCGTTGCATGGATATCACTCAGCGGGCTCATTTGCACTCCAGAACCTTGGTGCCATGCATCTCTATTAAATAACATAGACAAATTATTCTTTAAAGACACCAAACAAATTGTCACTTCTCCTCTTACATTAAACTGGAAGGAGGAGAGGGAGTGGAGAAGGAGGGGGTGAACACAAAGGATTTTATCGCTTTTATTCAATGGTCGGCTTTTTTAATTTCATGTATATTTTTTAATAATTGAGAAATCCATAGCAACTGGATTTGTTTAAACTTTTTATTAACAGGTCCATGTAAATTTTTGATTGCTGATTATTCAAATAATTGAACATTCTTCTGATGAGGGAACGTTTTTATTTCCCTATCCTCATAAATTGGCTACAAACAGTGAAATAAAGCAGGGTTTGCTACTGTGCCATATCCCATAGGGATGGATCTGGCGGGGGGGCTTTCAGCTCCTCTCCTCTAACAGATCTCCTCAGCCTCCCCTGGGAAGGAGGTGCTTCATGCAGTAGCTCCTGTGGTCTGTTTGGTGGTGTCCTCCAAAAGGAGAGTAAGGTGGAGAGGGTGGGGACCGATCTTGGGGAGGGCACAGCCCTGGGATGTCCTTGCTAAACAGATCGGAGCCCATTGGAACTGCATCTCCATGTTCCCTGGATGGTGCCAGCACGTGTGAGTGGTACCAGACCATCTTCCTTAGGTTTGGCTTAGGCAGCGATGTGTGTGGTTGCAGCGCTGAGCACAGACACATCCCTGCTGCCCGTCCCAGCTGCGATGAGCGTTGGCACCATCCTCCTCCGTGCTCACAGTGTTGGATGTGCTCTGTGCTCTAGCACCACTTTCCCCCTGGTAGTGCAGAGCTTCATGTCAGGCTTATTTTTGTTTTGGACTGTCAGACGCCTCTTTTTACAGCCAACTTGCTAGGCAAGATCATTTCCAGCTTCATTTTTTGTTTGTTTTAAATGAACAGCTGCTTTTCTTTTTGCCCTATTCAGGAAATCATCGAATTCCCTATCCTGAAGCTGAATGGCAGGACGATGGAGATTGAATCCACCTTTCACATGTATGTTCAGCCTGTGGTGCATCCCCAGCTTACGCCCTTCTGTACAGAGGTAAAGTGCAAAGGTTCCCCGGTGCTCCAAGAGTCTCCCTGGGAAGCAAGTTTCCATTGCACCGGGGTTGGGTTCATCTCTTCACGGTGTGGCTACAAGGCAGGTTGTCGTGCCAGCCTTGAGTTAAGGACAAGGGGAATCATTTTTTGTCATTGCAGTAGCATGTAAAGACCTCTGTTTGGATTCATAAGTAACCCTAACTATTATCTGCTTACTTAAGATAGTTGTATTTATGGCTAACGAATGTCTAACTGGGTGACCGCAAAATAAAAGCATGTTAGCTGATGCTCAAAATCCTGTAGCCTCTCTGTGAGCTCTTTGTGATTTTGCCATGCTGCTCTTTGGTGGGGAAGGTCAAAGAGAGCATGGTCAGAGGGAAGAAAGTGTCGTACAGCTTCATGGTTCAGAGGCTCTAAATGACTCTCCTGTGGGCCTGCCTGTTGGGGCTTGATGAGTCCTTCAGAGTGGTCGGATAACCTGTGTCTGTATTGTTAAGACTTTCTTTTTGATGTCGTGCTTGCGGGGCACTTGAAGTGATTGCTGGAGAAGTGGCCTCTTGTTACTTGGTTGCTCTCATTGCTGAGGACAGCTGCTCTCGAGCTGTGGCCACCTTTCCCCAGATACAGATGAGAGGATGAAGGTGGTAAATGCAGTACCTGAGGGCTCAAAGGAACAGGGGAGGTGCGGGTTGGTTTTTTGAGGTTTTGGGTTTTGTGTGTTTTGGTGGTTTTTTTTTTAATTCAACACAAAAAGGTAACTGGTTTTGCAAGTGCGTTCTTCCTCCCTGCTGTAACCATCAAAACAAAGTTTAAGTTCTTTTGCTTTGGGCTTGTTTTCCTGTCACTCTATTGGTTCGATGTTGGCCAGCTCAGAGACTGAAGTACTGGTTGTGGGAGTCAGGGTATCCACAACCCTGAAAAAGTTCTTTGTTCTGTCCCCATCTCATCTGGGATCATCAACATCGTGGTGTGTTTTGCCCGACCTCCATGGCTGCAGGTTAAGCCCTTGAAGTGCTTGTCCCATGTGTACTGACTTGAAAAATGACTCCTCTGTGTTAGGTGGAGTCCCCTCCAGGACCAACCAGCCCTTTCCATATTTCCATGTTGTAAAAACAAATACTTTTTTTTTTTTTATTCTCTTGTAACTAAAAACCATCTGAAGGTATTTTATTTAAGCTTTTTTTTTTAAAAAAGCACTAAGCACAGAAAACATTATTCCCAGGAGAGGGGCTTTCAGAAAGCTATGAACGTGTGAAAACAGAGGCTTATGGTGGAAACGGTTTTGCAATGTTAATGCTAGAAGGCTGGACAACTACTTTGGCTGTCCTTATCCCTATGAGACTTGCTGGACATATGCTTGTACAAATGTGATAAATTTCACAGCTTGCACCTGATCTTTGCTAAAAGCAACGTTGTCTTCTAGATTAGAGCCCAAAAATGTCCATTTTGCATGTCATCTAAAAATTCTAGAAAGAAGTAATCTCACTTGTTAACTCCAAATTCCTTTTTCTGGAAATTCCTCTGCTGTGTCCTTCCCCCCACTGCTAAAGGTTGCGGCTCTGTTGGTGCGGGACAGTCTGCATCACTTGCTTGGTGTGGCTGTGCGAGCTGAATGGAGCCTCCAGCCTGAGGATGTTGAGAGGTTCTCTGGATGCAGAGCTCGTGACTGAGACATTCAGCCCATCTAATGCTCCCACACCACAGTGCTGGTTTCTCTGTCTTCTCTTGCTCGCGGGAGCCTGGAGCAGATGTTTCTGTCTCTGCAGGTTTGTGTCTCCTGCGTGGAGCCCTCGAGCAAGCGAAGCCGTGTGTGTGTGCTGGCTGTGGGTTTGCAGGAGTCCCCAGGATGGGCACGGGCATCCCACCTGCAGCGCTGTGCTGCAGACTCTGCTGCTGACTTCAGTCTGGTATCTTGTGTCCAGAGTTGGATAAAAGTGGGTAGTGCTGAGACCAGCAGGCAAAACGATCGCAGAACCCCCAATGGTGTGTATCAGTGGCACAAAATGGTCCAACTCGCCAGGTTTGTCAGTTTCTCTGTTATTAGCAGTGTTGGTTAGGGAGCTGGTTTTAATCCTAGCCTGGAAGCCACTGTCTCCTATACAACCCCCTGCTGCGCCCATGCCTGTTGCAGGGGCTCCCGTGGTGTCCAGGGAGTATGATCATGCGGGAGGGGTAACTGGGCTTGTCCCTGGGCCCTGTATCTGGGGATGACTTTGAAACCCTTCCCTAAGAGCCACAGGTGAGCTGGTTGTACTGAGGACCTTACTAAGCAGTTGCAAAAATATCCTTTCATATTTGCAGCCACTTTTTTGCAGAGGCACACTACCTGTGGGGTCGGTGGCTCCTGCTAGGCAGGCGCAGGGCTCAGCCCCGTGCCCCTGGTGTGGGTTCCCTTGAGACCCCAGGGACACAGCTAAGGCGTGTCGTGTGTCCAGCTCCTGCAGAGTCACTGCCTGCAGAGCCCTGAAGGAAGCCATTGACTTTCAGTTGTTTTATGTTTTCTGAAAAATAACCATTTTGCTAAATGCCAGTAAAGGGCTTTGTCTAGGCACCTCTGCTTCCAAAGGGTGAGATTTATTGGCCTCTCTGTCTACAAAGAAAGACCAGGCCTGATTATCAGATTGTACACCAGAGACAAGTGCTTAGGTAATCAGCAGACTGTCTTGAGTAGAAATACGATGGTTTCCCAGATAAACTCTGTAGGAAAAGCAGTGGTGTTGACACTACACGGGAGGCTGTCTGCTGTGCTGCTGTGTTCCCCTTCCCCCTCCGCTCTCTGCCTTTGCTGGGAAGCAGTAGGACTGCTTGGGATAGACTGTATGTGGGGAGATTACCGGAGCTGAGCTCTCTTCCTTCTTGAAGAAGACAACACAGCACAGAAAGGGTGTCTGCAAGGGTGGGAGAGCTCATGGTCATCCTCAAGGCATCCCTTTGCTTAGCTTTTGGTGTGCCTGTGCTCTCCCCTGGCTACAGGAGGTTCCTCTGGTTCCCCACACCAGTGGCCAGGAGCACATCTTCCAGTGCTGGCTCTCACTCTGTAGCCCTTATCTGATCCACTTTCTCTTGACCTGCTTCTGTAAAACAAGAGGTTATGAGGCTTGGTTATGATGAGGGGTGTTGCTGAACATTTAGACAGAGAAGGTGGAAAGTGCTTGCAAGTGGTTAAAAGCTGTTGTTAGGTATATAAAGCTCATCATGCTCTTTTGGAAGATGCAAGTGGTTTGTTTGATGCCCAAGAAAGCTCATGCCAAGAGCTTAAGTGAAAGGTTCCCTCTACACAGAAGGTGCTTGTACAGGCTTTTTCGTGGTACTTTGCTCTCTTTTTATGATTAATTTTTATTGATTTTTTTTTCCCTGAAGGAACAGACAATAAAAGTACAAAAAGATAAATGCCTTATAGCTTGTTTATATTCCCAAGTACCATGTGCTTCTTGGGATTGCCAGTGAAACTTTACAATTGTGCAGTTTTATGTTTCTATTCTTTAGTAAAGCTGCAAGACCAGGTAATGCTGCTGAGACCCAATGCACTAGGTTGGGTGTTACAGATGGACATAACTGATAACAGAAAGGGTGAGAGAGTAGAGATCTGGTCCCTTTTGAGCACTCTGACCTGTATTGAAATGTACCCATGGAACAGGTATATCCTTTTTTATTCACGTGTGCAGTTTCTGCAGCATGAATCTTGCATGGATGTGTGCTTGGCGATGTGTTCTTGTACAGGTAAGTTGGTATGTTGCTTGACCTGGCAGGAAAGGAGGGAAGGAATCTTGGGCAAGATCAAGTAGTAACTCTTCATTGGGATCTCTGCGTCTACCTTCCCATCCCTCCCTCCCTCCTGGTGGGAAATGTCTGGATGAGGCAATTTCCCCCTGTCCTCCCATGGCCGTTCGGGTGTGGCGCTGAACTGACGCAGTCCTGAAGGTGCTCGGTGTGGTAGAAGCCATTTACATCAGTGCTGGCTGCGATACCAAAAAGTTGCCTGTCATCCTTAGTACAGGAAAGACGTGGACCTGTTGGAGAGGATCCAGAGGAGGGCCACAAAAATGGTCAGAGGGACAGAACACCTCGCCTGTGAGGAAAGGCTGAGAGCGTTGGGGTTGTTTAACCTGGAAAGAGAAGGCTCTGGGGGGATCTCGTTGCAACCCTTCAATAATTAAGGGGGGCTTATAAGAAAGATGGGGACAGACTTTTTAGTAGGGCCTGTTGCAACAGGACAAGGGGTAATGTTTTTAAACTAAAAGAGGGTAGATTCAGCCTAAATATAAGAAATTTTTTATGATGAGGGTGGGGAAACACTTGAACAGGTTGCCTAGAGAGGTGGTAAGTGGCTCATCCCTGGAAATATTCAAGGTCAGTTTGGACCAGACTCTGAGCAACTTGATGTAGTTGGAGATGTCCCTGCTTATTTCAGGGAGGGTTGTACTAGAAGACCTTTAAAGGTCCCTTCCAGCCCAAACTATTCTATGATTCTGTGGTACTTTCCCAAAAGCTTATCTTTCAGCCACTTCCAGAGGTTTGGTTTGAGCTGCCCTTTGAGAGGCAGAGTCAGTGCTTTGTGGTAGGTGAGCTGTCCACCTCTGCCAGGTAAATGCATGGGGAGAAAGATAGCAAGAAAAGCAAAAAACAAGCCAGTGAGCTTTAAAAGCTGCTCTGCAGAGCCATGTGTTAATCTCTCAAATCTATTTGCCTCTCAGAGTATAGGAAGCCTGTAAGTAGCAGCTGTTACCCAATTAAAATACAAATTAATATAAAAATAGTTTCTGGAATATAAAAGAGTGTCTGTGTCCCTTCACTTCCTTAAAATTCCACCTCATAATGACTTGATGAACTTGAGAAACCCACCTAGAGGAACTCTGCATTCTTGAAATTAAAATACTTTCCCTAAAAGGTATATATTACCATTCCATGGAAGTCACTATGAGAAAATAATCTTTCCACTTAGAGCTTATTCAGTGAATCAGGTATTTGGTATTCATTAAATGTAATTACAGTTTAATTGGAGTTTAATCTCTTTCTTTTTTTTTTTTCCTTCTTCTGAGTTTAGTGCTGTAAGCCAAGCAGCCGAAGAAACAGAGAGGTAGAAACTATTAAGCTTCTTTCAGTTGCCACACATTTAATAAAGCAGAGCCCCATGGTTTGTGAGAGGACTTATATTTTACGAGTAGGTTGAGCTGATCTGCGTGGAAGAGTTACTCCTGGGTGGTGGTGGGGCTGTCAGCACCTCTCAACTGGACGCGATGGCTTCTGGAGGCTTGGATGCGTGTGCAGGCAGCAGGGCATGCTCCTAGGCTGCGTTTGACCTTTATTTTATGAAAAGGTGTGAGATGTGTAGCATCAGGAAAGTGCCATATGAAGTGAAATCCTGTAGTGTGCAGTTGTTTTAATAATGATTTTTTTAATTACTTGGGTACATTGATGGCAAGCTACTGACCTCCGATATTCAATATGTTAAAAGACAGTTTTGTCAGTTGGAAGGCAGACAGAAAAATTATCTGTTTTCCATGTGCCTCAAGCTATCCTGGGCAGACAGAGGCAGAGGCCCATGAGACTGCATCTTTTTATGTGTGTGTCCAGCTCTAAACAGCCAAGCAGTCTGGGTACAGGCAGTAGGACTCTGTTGACAGGACCTGTTCCTAAAGAACCTTGTGAAAAATGGGTAGACCAGGGTTCTGGAAGAAAGTGGTTTTCTTCAGATTCATTCAGTTGTTTTAAATACAATTTTGAAATGCAGTGGGATGCTGTGATAAACTATGGGAAGGCTGGAGTGCTGGCTGCCCCGCGCAGGGGAGGATGTCTCGGTCTGCGCTGGGTCTCGCCAATAGTGGTCTGTTCTGTTCATACAAAACTGCAGTTTTGGTGTCACTGCAGTAGCAGGGGAATGGCCCAAGAACCTAGTAGCTACTGCTGCCTGTGTAAGTCAGGGCAACATCAGAACTGGTGAAATGTATGTTGAAAACGGGCAGCATTTTGGGCATCATGCTGGTACTTGAAGCTGAGGGCAGTGCTGCTCCCCAAATGGGTTCTGTCCTGCTGAGAGTTTGCTGTTTGTGGTGTGGATAGGAGCCCCTATATATTTCTGTGTTTGGGATGAAGCTGTGCCCTTGCCCATGGCTGGGGAGCTGCTGGGGTCGCTCTCTTGTGGCTGGCTCCTCAGCAATGTCCATGCGGGTCACAGGAGCATGTTTTGGTTGCAGCAAGATGGACAGGAGAGGAGACCTCTCTAATGATCTTTTGAGTGCTGCTCTGACGCCTGCTTTCTGTTTGTCTCTCGTTTCAGCTGACTGGGATTATTCAAGGCATGGTGGATGGGCAGCCGAGCCTCCAGCAAGTGCTTGAGGTAAGCAGAGTAACCTTTAGTTCCCGAACTCTGACCTCCGGTCCTGTCGTCCCCTCTTCATCTCTTTCAGTGCACCCTCCCCTTGCTGAGAATCGAACCGCGTAATTTGACTATGATTACAGCTTCATTAGAATAACATTTGCTGTCACGTTGGTGACACACTGCTGAGAGTATTGAACCATTGATCTGTCATCTCCAGCTGTTCATGTCAAGGGTGCTGACAAGATATCCAAACTCCTGCCAGTAGATAGGAGGAGAGGCGATTCTGGCTTGAGCCAGTTTAAAGCACCAAGACATTGCTCGAGACCACCGCTCTGGGAGCTTCTGCCTTTGTTTTCTTTCCCCTCCCTTAGCACTTTATTAAATTAATTTTTTCTGCCTATTTAAATGCTCAATAATACACGTAGTATAGAAAGAAAATGCCTCTAAAATCTAATCTGGAGGATGTGTGAATGCAGATAGAGCCCTAATAATACCATCTGCTTAATGTTGAATTCCTACAGCATTTAGGGCTTAATTAGCTTGGAAGTATTTCTCCATCAATAGCTTTTGTTGGTAGTCAAATAGGGAAGGAAACCTCCTCAAGCAGAGTCTTCTTGGGCTGCAGGTTCCTGTTCGATGCATTGCCTCTGTCAGGATTTCCACTGCTGTGTTACCTAATTGTTCCTAATCAGAATAATTATAACAATTGCTTATCTGAGGAAATCAAATTAAAGGCTTTAAAATCCTCCATGGAGACGGCACTTCATGGGTGCTCACATCAGGGACTTTAGAAAGGTTACAGCTGTTGTCCCTCGCTCCGGGGAGCCTTGTGTGGGGCTGGCTGAAAGGTCCCAGCAGCCCAGGGGAGGCAGGAGCGTGGCTGAGAGGCTGGATGCTGCTTTGGGAGAGCTTTACTCCAGAGGGCTGTTGTACAGTCGGTCGCAGAAAGAAGTGCCATCTTCTGTCAGAAAGGCTGCAGCAGTGACACAAGGCCAAAGACGGTGCTCTGTGAAGGTGACATCTTGCATCTATGCAAACCCCCAACTCTGCCCGGTGCTCTCCAGGGAGCACGTAGCAGCAGCGCATGTCTGTAAGCGTACGGGTGGTTGTGCCTGCTTCCCTTTTTGCCTGGGTGGGTTGAATGTACATCACCGCTAGAGTATTACAGAAGATGCTTCATTGTGTTTCTATGGGAGCTTCTTAGAGTGTGGAAACATTTCTGTAGATTTCTTTTTTATTTGGACCGAAAAGGTGTTCATACAGCAGCATGTTTCTAGGTTAAAAGGAGATTCAGGTCAGGCAGCTTCTGGGGCATGCTAGTTTATTCAGGAGTGGAAGGTGTTGAGTGAGGGAAAAGAGGAGGGATTTCGCTTGCTGAAGCACTGGAAATGCTGCTAGTAAGGGCTAGTAAGGCTGTGGAATAGCAGGTGATTGCCTGTCACCTGCCTCCAGAAGATTTTGGTCATGTTATTTGCTAGTTCTAGCTGCAATAAGTGTCTATGCAGGGGTTTTAGTCTAGGTTAGTTCCTCTTGGTTAATCCCCATGGTGGATGTGCATCCTTCAGATTAACATGGCCCATTTCTGAATTGCGTCCAGAACGTCTATCCCTATGGGAAATTTATCGGGAATAGTGGATTCACTTTAAATCTGCACTGTACCCTGTACAAGCACCTCCTTGGAACTGTACACAGGAAAGAGAGACCCAGCCTGGAAAACAAGGGCATGCATGGCTTTGGTTATTACTGCCACATGGTGCCTGTGGGTGCCCAGCCCTGCCATTTCTCCCCCTCTCCCATATCCCCTTGGAGCCATATGAATTGGAGCATGTGAGGGATGCCATCCCAGGATGTCCGTGTTTTCTCCTCACCAGAGGGGACACAAGTTACTCTCGCTTGTATGAGCCCATTTGGTACAGAGAGAGGAAAAGTGGAGGAGGAATGCCAAGTAATAGTGCAGTGGTATTGTCCCGTTAACACTGCAACTTCCATCCCTCCACAAGCAGAGCTGCTGTGGTGTCTGATAAGATCATCTCTGCTCTGGTTGCCTGATGTCTCGTATCAGAAATCTTCAAAGGTCCAAACGTGCTGTTGTTGAGATGGCAAGTAAAGAGAGAAGAGAGAGAGGGAGAGGGTGGATAAGATCACAATTTTCTTCTCTCTTGATTGCAAGCAGCTTATCTGAGTTTAACTGTTGTGGCTCGGCCTGTCTCTGCAAAACTCATCCTCTTTTCTTGCCTTCCTTTCAGAGGGTTGACGAGTGGATGGCGAAGGAAGGCCTCTTAGATCCCAGCGTCAAGTCGATTTTTGTGACCTGTGGAGACTGGGATTTGAAAGTGATGTGAGTATGGAAGGGGAGGGAGATTTTTCTGGGCTTTATTGCTCCGTGCTTGCCTGTAGCGTGTACGTCTTTGTGCTTACAAGCCTCCAGCTGTCCCTAGTCTTTGTTTCTTAGGGAAATCATTGTTTGCCATGCATAATTGGGAGTGCAGGGTTGTTTAAGAAGACAGGTAGGTGCTGGGCATAGTGCAAGATCACTGCCTGGGATATTCCCTATAACAAATTAATCCTTTTAGAACCCCAGGAAAGGTTTAAACTGGATCTTTGTGGTGTTTTCCCTTTTATCCAATATGCATTCCAAAGGGATGGATATTTCTGAGTGCATATGTGGAACTCTGTTTCTGTACACCTAAAGCAAGCGATGGTCCTTAGCTGACTTCTGCATGCAAGGCTTTCTCATCTTGGCATACTAACTGGATGTGAATCACAGAGTAGTCTTTGGAAGTCTGGCATGCTTCATCGGTGTTCTTACTGTTAAGGTCATCGTCATCAGCTGAGTGACTGTGTCTGGAGAGTACGAGGTGAGGACCTGCAGTGGGATCTGCAAGTGTCAGTGTATGTGCGTTATTTGTTATGAAAATAGCTACACCACCAACCTAAAAATGTTATTTTTAAAAAAAAATGGAATTAAACATCTAAGAATTAGAATAGTTTAATCTGTAAGGTATTTGCAGATCAGTGTCATATTTTGCTAAATTCACTTGGGTTCCTGTAATCTCCCTTCAGCTTTTAATTTCCTCAGAGCATTGGGTAAAGACTTTTGTTGTTATCACACCAGTAAAGCATGAGCTTGACACATCCAATGCTAAACTGACATCCACAACTCATTAGTAGTGTTACTTGGTTTTCTGTGTGACATTGGTTTCCCCAAGTTGGAAGCCTAAATAAACTGCACACAGCCTGGGAGCAATCAGCACCAGTTCTTCCCTGCAGAATGGTGTTGTAGAGTGGCAGCTCCTTGCCTCCTCTTGGTGTGATTAGCGAGACGTGAGATATGAGGACTGAAGCAGCAGCACAAGCACTAGTGGAGATGAGAAATTTGCCATGTTCCAGACAGGAGTGTGGTGTGCGAGAGCTTTTGAGTCAAAATCTGTGTCTCTGCTGGGGTCGCGTCCAGAGCTGGTATATATTGCCAATGCCTGTGTTACTGGTTTGAATTAAGAGTGAGGCTTATTTTTCTTGTTTAAACTTTTATTAGAAACCAGCACAAAGACAGCTGCAGGGATGTGCTAAACTCCTGTTTCTCATCTGTTCTCTTTTCTCAGTTCTTTACTCCTGTATTGCTGTTCAAAGAGTCCAGTTTATTGCTTTTTGTGGTGGTTGTGAGGAACAGAGTTATCTTTGCTCAAAGCCCATCTTTCCATTGCTTTCACAGTAGGATAACAAGGTTCCCAGATAATGACATCCTGTGGAGTAGGCAACCTTCTGGATTTTGTTGGTTTTTTTTTCTTCAGAACTCTACAGTGGGCAAATAGAGGTAAAGATGAGCCCCATTTGTGGTGAGCCGTAGGGGTTGTGGGGTGCACTGGCTCAGGTCTGGAGCAGAGATACTCAATTCGCCATTTGCAGTGGTGTCTCGCATGGCTTGTGCCTCACTAGTCGTCTGGAAAAGAAGACTCCACTCCTGGCCATGAGGTTGCAGCAAGTGGTTCATTTCTCCCTCTTCCTTTTAAAAAATTTTTTTAAACCATTAACTTCAGAATTCAATCCTGAAGCATCTCCAGGGCAAAGCAGAAAATACATTTCGTGTTTCCAGCCACATGGATAGCAGGAGTCTGGCTGCAGCCACTTGGTGAGTAGCACATCACGCCGCTCCATCGCCGATTGGGTGCAGCAGCGTGTAGCGTCACATCTGATTAGCGCTGTGCCAGTGAATGAGGCTTGAGTGAGGACTCCCTGCCAGCTCTGACTTGTCTCATTTCCCATTACTTTTATCCGTCACCACAAATGCCGAGTCTCCCTCTTGAACTAATGAAGTTTTCGTGTGTTTAGACACATTGCCAAATAGGGTTTAGCAAAGCAGAACTGAGCATCTCTTTTTAAAGAGGGAAGGCAGAGAGCTGAAACAAGGCTGTTCAGGCAGGGAGATAGAGCCTCAGAGTTGTTGAATGTCTAGGAGGTATTCCAGGGAATCACCCCATGCTTCCCCACAAGACTTGCGGCATAGCTGGTGCCCTTTGTTACCATGTGGAGACCACGCACTGGGCATGGAAGGCACTGGGGCAGTGGGAAGGGAGGTGGTGCTGCTTGTCCACATTTAGAGGAGAGTGTTGGTGGAAGCAGTGCACAATAGAAACCCTGCTGGGTTCCAGAGGAATTTGGGACAATGAGGTGAGTGCAGTGCTTCCCGGCTTAGGGAGTGGTGACTTGGGGCAGACCCATTCCTAACTCTGCTGCTCCTTTTCTCAGCATCCTTAGAAATGACAGCTACTTGCGCAGCTGTCCAGGAAACAAGCTGACGGTCCTCTTAGCCAGTGTCTCGTGTGGTTTGGAGTTCCTGTCCTCTGTTCTTAGCTTGGCTGTTGGTGGAGAAACCATGCAGCCTTGTTCCTGGCTTCTCCAGCAATGACCTGGGCATTTAGTTTGGCTTCTGTCTGCATGTGCTGTTGAAGAGGTGAGGCATGGTATCTTCCGGACAGGCCTGTCCACTGCGGGTGTTTCCAGTGTGTGTGTCACTGGTAGGTGCCAGGTCACCAGGAGGGACAGTGGAGTGAGCAAGCTGGATCAGTGGTAGTGGCTGGAACAAGCCTGTCAGTGGTGGATGTGGGGACAAGGTTAGCAAATAGCCCTGTCAAAACCAGGAGCTGCGATATGTGTAGCTCTCCTAGGTCAAAGAAGAGCATCAGAGGAGTAGCAGTAGTCAAGGTCCTGCTCTCTGCTGATGTTGTCTAGCACTATCTGAGTCTGCAAGATTCAAGATGGAAACTCAGCTACTAAAGGACCTGTGAAGCCTCTGCTTGGGTCAGGGATCTTCAGGGAATTAGGCACTGGGTGTCTGCAGACTTGATTTCTCTTGAACATTGGAGCTTTCTTGGAAGATCACAGAGCTGTTTGTCTGGCTTCCCCCTGACAACAGGGAGCACTAGTTACAAGGAGCTGGATGCCCAGAAGAAGACACACCAAGCGTCTGGGAAGGGCTCATGGAGGTTCAGCACGAGTTGAGGTCCTCGGCCATGCTGACGACAAAGGCTCTGTCATGGGTGTGATGCAACACCGGAAAGAGATTCCCCATTGAAGGGATTTGGTTGCTGCCAGAGAGAGCCCATTGCGTGAGAGGGCTCAGGAATGGAGCGCTGATCCTCTTCTGGCTGCGCTTGGATCAACCGACTTTCTGCGCTCAGTGTGTGTGAACCAGGCTGGAGTATCAGCAGCTCTCCTGCTGCCCCTCCCCTTCCCTCTTGTTAAGATGCAATTTCTTTAATGAGGAAAACCTCTGGAGTAGGAACATCACCTTTCTGAAGGCTTGTCCTGACAAGGCAGTTCAAGCTGACAGAGTCGCATATCAACTTCAGCAAATATCAGTCACTCATTACAGAGACTCTTCTCCCCCCCACCCCCCAGCAACACCCCTCGTTCCCAGACAAGGGAATGAATCGCACTCCTGCTCTTGAATACATCATGACAAGTCGTGGTTCTAATGAGAGAGGGCCATTCATTCTGGGTGGAAAGTTCCCTGTGTCGACACAGAAATGTTATTAATTAAAGAGAGCTACCTGAAGCAAAAGATGAAAGGACCACCAGACCTGCCAAGCTAAAATATGAGTGGGGATACAGCCTCGTTAGGCAGACGGTCCTCGGGCCTCTGAGTGCTCAGCAGGAAGATTCCTTTAGCCTGTTGCAAGGAGCTATCCTCCAAGTTTAACAGCTCCGGGGCCAGATTCAGACACCTGGTGTAGTCTGCTTTAGCACTTGGGCCTCATCCTGCACCTAGGATGGAACTGTCACTAGTGATTAAGCAAATTGCATTGATGCGGCATTAGGTGGTGAGGGTAACGTGCCTCTGAAGGGCTGAGGGAGCCGCTGACTGCAGGAGGCGGTTTTAGTGGAAAAGAGGGTACTCGGTGTCTGCCAGGGTTGAGCCCTTGTAATGTAAGCTCTTTAGTGTGGTTTATCTCCTCTGAAATGTCAAATTGCCTCACTCCATGTATGGAACCGGTTTGCCTGCTCTTAAGCACAATGTGAATTAATCTTGGCAACTAAAGAAGCATTTCCACTCTGTGTTCATAGCTACAGAGCTGAGATACGGTGGGGTTAAGGGATATACCCATGGTTGTGCAGGCAGGCAGAGACAGAGAAAGGAGCTGAAGCCACATGTGCTGAATCTCAGACATGCACCTTAATGTCAAGAGCATCATTCTGCAAAGACATTGAACATACGTAAACATGCATGGAAGCTTTGGTCCAACGTGAAGACAACACTTACTATGCCTGATCAGAACATGCTGATTTATGTCTTTACAGAAAACTACTGCTCTGAAGTTTTTTATTTTCTTAAGTAAGTGTTAAAAGGCAAGTACTCTCTAATATAGTGATAAAACACAGTGAAGTGTCTTGAAATGTTTATAGCCCTTGGTGCTCTTCCTAGGTTGCATATTAGTAAATTCTAAGCAGTAAATTATACCATTGCTCAATTTTATCTTACTGTTTTAATTCTTTCTTTGCAAGTTGCAGAGGCTGGGAGGATGCTTGCCTTCTCAGACCAGCTCTGAGTGTGGCAATGGGTCGGTCTTTCCAGCCTTCTGTACTGGAGGCTTGGTTTGAGATCAGCCTTAAGTCGTGAATGAAGAAGCATTAATGGTGTTAGTGTCCCTTGTGCGTGCTCTTCTTCATCACAGGACTGAGACGGGGTTGGTAACTTCTCCCTGGGGGGGAAATTTCTGACAGCCACTGGATGGAGTGAGTGGGGCTGCTTGGGTAGTTGTGGGGAAAGGCAGAAGTTGTGGGGTGGGCTGGTTGGGTGGCAGCAGAGCAGGAGGTATGTTCAGAAGGTGACTCTGAGAGTAACAAGAAAGAGCTGGTAAAGGAAAGATAACATAGTAATCTGCATTTAAAAATGCTAAAACAATTTATTTCCAACCAAGATCTTTGGATTAGCTTCTTGTTATTGCTTTTAGTGGGGATCGTTTTGCTGACCGAGCCTCTAGTATATCTCTTCAAACAGTTACATTGGCTGAAGGAAGAGGGTGGTGTGAACGACAGTACAGGGATGGGACTGAGTATCCAGGGTCAGGAACCTTTTGAGTCAGCTTTGCTGATGGAGTCGTTCATGTAATTACATCCTAAAGTGCTTTGTCGGAGCTAAGCAAGGCAACCCTGTGAGCATGCTCTTCTCCAGCACTTACAGGGAGTAGCACTGACCCCATTCACTTCTGTGACTCTGCAATCCAGCTTTTTGTTTTTAAAGGAAATTATATCACTTACACAAAATAAATTTTGGATTTTAAGGTTTCTTCTTTGTTCACTCTTAATTAAAATGAATATAGCACACTTGATTTTTTTTATCCTTCTGCAGCAGTTCCCCTGGCTGTCTCCTCTCCTGTTCTTGCCTTTGTTTGAAACCCATTGGTTGCATGAGCTTCTGCAGGTTATGTTGTCTGAGATGTGTGACTCTGGGGATGCCTTTGTGTTAAGCTTTGGACGTGAAATCTTTGCATAGGGATCATTGTGCAGCGGACTATCCCCTTCAGGTCTGCTGCTTGTCTGGTGCATCATAGCAAAGACATTTGTCATAGTCAGGGCTGTAGTGGCCACAGATTTATAGAGCTGTGATGCCCGATACACTCTGGGGAGCATGGACTCTGCTGCCTGGGACTTAGGACCAAAGAAGGTGGAAACAGCATGAAAGATGGTGGAGAAACTTGGAATAAATTTACAGTGTAGGGGGGAAATGAGACAGGCATTGCATCAAGTACTTTATTTCCAGCACTGAGCTGTTGGGGTGTGGTAATGAATGGAGAAGGTGGATTTTCCATCCCTGGGTAACTTAACTCAAGCTGTGTTTGGAAACAGTCCCGCTGAACTTAGTGCAAGCTGTTGGTCTCAGTGTCATCTGCTCATACGGTAAGGAACCATAATTCCCTCTGCAGCAGGAATCACTAAGGTGAATTCTGTGTTTAGTGTGACAATGAATTCAAGCAAAATGGTTTCAAAATCCTCTAGAATGGATATTTGGTAAAAGGTACACCCTGGCCCCTGACAGTATGAGAGAGTCCTCTAACAGCAACTCAACATCATGGTTATCCTGTGCCCTGGGGAACTGAAAAGCTGGTTGGCTTGGGGACTGCAGAAGATAAACCACTGGGAGGGCTGTCTGTCATCTGAATTTTGCTGTCTGTGGCATGTGTGAAAAATGGGATTAGCTTCACAAAGTGTGAATTTTCTTTATGACTTCAACAAGCTTAATTTTTCTAGCATTAGACAACCATTGTGTTTCATGCTGGGGCTAAATGTCAGCTGTCTCCCTTTGGATTCCAGCTCTTCTTACTTCCCAGCCAAAGCAACACAGCTGTGTGTTGGCACCAGTGCTGCCCTCCCAGTGGCTTATCTGGGAGTGATATTCTCATGGCTCCTCTGCTTAGAGAGCTCTGCTTGAAAAATACTGTCAGCCTGGGAGCAGCATCCTTCCCCTTTCACTTGCTCTATTCAAGCCTTGTGTGAGTCGGTAGCTTTCTTGAAAGCATTTTATTTTGTTTGCATGTTTGTTTCGTGTTGGGAGCCATTTTCCTGGATGGGTTCAGTTCCTTTCCTCCTGAAGCTCCTGGCTGGCAAAGACCTACTGGGCCATCTTGAGGTCATCCTTGGTATTTTCCCTCCAGCGTATTCTCATGTGCCTTGTCCAGCGACTCTCTGCATCCTGAGGAGTGGATGTCTGGGTGTGTGCAGGACTCTCAGGAGGACGCCAGAGCTGCAGACAAGCTTTTTGAGCTGAGTCCATTCCATGTTGGAGTCGCCTTTTCCTATGTGTTTGGCCAGGCTGCTGCCCTCAGCCTGGTGCCGCCAGGATGGTGTCTTGTGCTCAGAGATTGCTCTGGACCAGGTGTTAGCAATGACGTGAGACATGTGGAGGTGGTACTAGAAGAAAGAGCAGAATAGAGGAGTTGGGGGAAGAAGACTAAGGAAGCATTGTGATGTGCTGGCAGGGCTGGGTGCAGGAAGCTCATGCTGCCCAAGACTTTGTCCTGCCATGGTCCTGACAGCTTTGTCTGCCTCTCTCCAGGTGGGCTTTCTCCTCCCCTCCACCCATCACCTTTACTCTGGGAGACTCTTCAACTTCCCTCTGTAGGTGTCTCTTGGTCATCTCTGATTTCCTTGCTTCAGTTTTTCCATCTGGGTGTGGAGCCAGGTCTCAGTGCTGACCAGCAGTGGTGTGCCACAGGTACCCAGGCACCGGCTGGGTCCAGCTCCTCGTCCCTGACTGGAGTCATGTGTGTCCCCTGCAGACCAGGCAGAGGGAGGAGGCTGGTGGGAGGCTGCCAAGACCTCTCCTGCAGCTCGCTGTGCTCCCAGCTCTGAAGAGAACTGTTACATTTTATGGACCATTTAGCTTCCCAACGGTGATCCTAATTCTTCACAGCATGTATGTGCCACTTCTTGGTTATTAAAAGGATCCCTGAAAAGGAGCTGCCCTCTGAGTCAGTGCTCTTCCATGCAGTTAATTGTAGGAGGGTTTTGCTTAGACTGTGAAGCTTAATATTTCCAAACTCACCCTGTGCTAAGAGGGTGAATTAATACCCAGGTCTCCCCACAGCTGTGGGGACTGACCGCTGTGTACTGTCAATAAGTAGGCAGGGGAAGAACGCTTCTGCCAGGAGTAACTCAAACTTCTAGTTGCTCTGAGGGAAGTCCACTTGCTTTCTGCATAGAGATCAGGAGCTCTTTACAGGCTGGCTGGTCAGGTGTCTCGGTCTTTCATCTCTATATCCTTATATTGTGTGACACTTCAGGTGCCAAAATAGCTTCCATTCCTTGGGGGCCCAAGCAAGCTCCACACTTGCTGGAAAAGGAGTGATTACCTTGGACTGACAAGTCGGCCAAAGGATGGATGGCTGCGGTCGCACAGCAGGTGTGAGATGGATGGATGGATGGATGGGAGGTGGTTCAGGGGGAGGTTCTTGTCAAGTCACTGCACTGCACATGAGAAAACAGATACAGCAAGCCATTAGACTGTGTATTTCAGGTGTGAGGAAGCTGCTGAGGTCCCCTGGCATTGCGAAATGCCAAGTGAAATGTTACTGCCACGCAGAGCACAGCAGCGTGTCGGAATTAATGAGTCTGGTGTAGGGAGAGCACACGTGGCCGGTCTGGAGTGCTAACACGTGCAAGGGTGATAGGCTTAGGCAGGGTTTTGTCATCAGGGTTGTCGTGCTTGGGAAGCGTGGTCTGATGGCAAGACCACATGAAAAGAAATTGGAGCTTGCAAGGAGAGTGCTAGAAGTCATCAACTGCCAAAGTTTTTTGTGTTTGCTGCAGGCTTGAAGCAAATCGCTGGCTTAAGGGGCTCTAAGCAACTGGGTCTTGCACTGGATTTACAGGTAAGGTGAAATTAGGAGGGGGCTAAGTAATTAATTCCTCTGGCTGTGACCAGGATGGGAGATGATTCTGACTTGCCACTTCTCCTCAGAAGTTTCTTCAGAAGCTGGTAAGGACTCTGGTTGTGAAACCCAGGAAGCAAAGAGGATCCCTGGGTGCCTGACAATTCCTTTTCTCTGCTGGCTCTTTCTCGCAGGCAGCCTCAGGCTGCCTGTCTCTTTGTTAAGAGAGTGACAGCAATGTGACACCGTGAAAATAATTACTAACAAATCACGGTGGTGACTGCAAACAGCTCGCTGTCTTCAGAGGCATGTCAGGGAGCATTAGAGCAGGGCCGTGGGAGCGGCAGAGCGGCTAGGGGCTCTTTCTCTGCTCTAGGCTGAGGGAAGATCTTTGGAGACCTTTGGTGCCTGCCACCCCCACATCATTCCCTTCTCACTGGCTTTTTCTTTCTTTCCTCCCTTCCCTGCCTTTGCCATTAATAATTAAGCCCATTAATTGAACAGTGAGTTCAGGAAAGCTGAGAGGGAAGGCAGACCAAGCTTCTGCCTTCCCTGGATTCAGCACCCAGCCATAGAGCAGCAGAGGAATTTCAGGAGAGCTATTGCAGGCAGAAGCACATCCAAGCTCTGTTTCCTGTCTTGCAGCCCTTGTGTGCTGCCCTGGGCAATAATGTTTATTAGCGGTGTGTCCCTAGGAATTAATGGGCTGCTGGTGCAGTTAGAGAATGGTTCACGTCCTTGTCCTTGGAAGCCTTCAGTCTCAACAAACCTGAAAGTAGGTTTGTATTTGTGCAGAGCATCACAGCAAATGTCGATTGACATCTCCAGCAAAAAAAAAAATGGGCAGAGTCCTTCCAGAATGCAGTAGGGATGGTGCGAACCAGTGTGGCCAAAGCTGCAGGTGAAGATGAGAATAAACAGCAGACAGGTCACGGGTGAAGACAGTGGTTAGCACCAAACAGAGCAGCTGGAGGAGTCTCTGCAGGATGAGGCCCCTGTGGCTGTGTTGGAGTAGGGACCCTTCTGCAAAGCTACACGGACAGAGTCTGAGGGGAAGCTCTCTATAAAGCCTCTCATTATATTGCTATAAAGCTCTCTGCAAAGCGAGGGTCTAGCAGGGATACTGATAGGAAACTGGAAAGCAGCTGCTGGCTGGAGTGTCCTTCAGCAGCATTGATAATCAAACCCCTGGGCAACCTTTGAGAGGGGAGCTCACAGCCTCCTCTCCTTGTTCTTGGTGGTATTTCATCCTCCAGTTTGAGAACAGGCCATGCTGTCTGGCAGCTACCCATGCAGAGGAGTGCCCTGGAAGGGAAAGCAGAAGGTGCGGGTGGGAGCCCACTCCCAGGTGTCTGCTCCACCGAGCAACCTTCTTTCCCATTCCCCTAGTTACTCAAGTGATTTTCCCGACTGTCACATCTGTAAATAATGTTGCTGGCGTATCTAGCTAGATGCAAAGTGGCAATGGAGGGGGGAGGGCTGGCGCTGAGGGTGGCTGTAACAGCCCCTCTCCCCGACTCATACAATATTTATGCAGGGCTGGGAGTCAGCGGCACTGACCTCTGGGTCGTGCTGTTAAACAGCTCCCGCAGCCCCTGCATCCTAATTGCTGCACTTGTCCTTTGCTCTGGAGGATTCGCTGCTCTTTCTCTCTGGCGGAGCAAATACTAATGGCAGCTTGTGCTTGGAGGTGGGGAGCAGTCCCTTTCCCACAAGGAAAAGACAAATTTGTTTCCCCTTTTGCAGATGTAATTTTCAGCTGCACAGAAACCTGTGGTCAGACCCTATTACACGACGGGCCCGGCTCCCTGCTTCTGCCAGCCTGGAGGCTATGCCAAGAGCCTGTGAAGCTGTAATTTTGGGTCATGTATCATCAGAGGGGATGGGCAAGGGGTTTACCCCATCCCACTGGCTCTTTATAGGATTTCTGTCTCCCCTTTAGTGGGGAGAAGGAAGAAGAGGCAGTAGAGCTGGGCAATGTGGTACCAGAGGGTGGCAGAGATGGTGCCAGGAAAGAAGAGGGGTTTAAACAGTGTCACCAGACAGAATGACATATTTTCGTGTAGATAAATGATCTATCTGCTTCAGTTAGTGGGAAGAGAGGTGATGCAGAAGGCTGGAGAACCCACTATGTGGGTGAGGGGCTCCTGCCCCTCTTGCAAGCGGTACAACCATGGCTGGAGGAGGAGAGGTTTTTCACTTGGCTGGCAGGGGCTTTCAGCTGATTCCAGTGGTTCAAGAAGTCCCAAAAGATAAAGCTCTTTGATTACTAGGGCTGCTATGGCTTTCCCCCATGCCATTCGGCTGTGCTCTGTTGGGGCTTCACGTCGGGTGTCTTCAAGTCTGGTGACCCAACTGGCCACCCACGTCCCTTCTGCTGCCTTCCTGAGTTGGCAGGTCCCCTTTGTGACTGGAAAATTGCTGTTTAGACTGGAGACTAATGGCCTTTAAGCGACATGATTGTATTATGTTAAGCGTCTATAGGCTTTACCATTAGGCACTAAGCAGTTTATGACTCATAGCAGAGAAGCCCTTGTCCTGAAGAGTTTATATGCTAAATGGTCTGGACAGGCAGGCATGGAAGAGACAAGGTTTCCTCCTGCCTCTTGCACAGTGGGTCTAAGGAAGGACTGGGACTGGATGTGTCCTCTCAGTCTTAGACCAGTGCCTTGCTCTAGGTCTTGCATGCTCCGGTTTCCTCGGGAGATATACTTCTTCAAGGAGAATTGTTCATTGAGAGGAGAAGCGCGTTTACTTTTAACTTAATTTCTATGCATTTTTTTGGTTAAGAGGGGGCTTAGACACGATGCATTGTGGGTGCCTCCATTGCAGCAGATATACTCCCTTACTTAGTGTGTAATTATAGTGTCCTGCAGCAGGAGTCTGAACACTCCCTCTTAGAACAGTTAGTATGAAGAGAACCAGGCGATTACTAAATTAGTGTCTGTATGAAAGACTTCATAAGAGACCACATATGTAGAGAAGGGGCACGCTCTGTGTAAGCAGGCTCCACTGCAGTATGAATCACAGGGTAATTCATATAGAGATCTCTAATTCAGCCTCTGCTCAAAGCAGAGCTAACTTCAAACTTAGATCAGGTTGCTCAGGGTCTTCTCCAGATGAGTTTGAATGTCTCCGGGGGAGGAGATTCCCCTGGAGATTCCCCCACCAAACTGTTCCAGTGCTTTATTACCTGCACAATGAAGTGTCTTTCCCGATGACAAATTGGAAGTTCACCTGCTGCAGCCTGTGGTCATGACAGGTGACTTTTGCCTGTGTGATAGATGTACACAGTATCCAATTTTGTACACTCCTATTCCTAAGAAGCTGCATGATACTGTATTTAGTAAGCAGAGAGACTGTCACAGCAAGCTTGTGTGTAGAAATCTATTTTTAAAGGTTTTTCATAGTGACAGGTTCCCAAGGCTGGGGGGGCAACCTCATCCTTGGAGACCTCCCAGTTTCTCTTTCTTTGGGAGCAGTGTGATGCATTTCTGATGTCAAAGGGAAGTCCACCCAGTCATCCTCTGTGTCTGGAAGGGCTGGTGGAAGCATTTGCTTTACCCATTCACTGATTTAGAGGAATGGGGACAGAGGAGTGCAGAGCTTCTGCCTTCTGCACTCCTAACCTCAGCTGAACCGTGGAGCCAGTGAGCTCTGGTTTCCTGCACAGTAATTAAGTAGTTATTTAAAAATCAAAAGGCTCAATTCTGATCCTACTCTTATTAGCTACTTACTAACTCCAGGTAGAGTTACTCCAGATTTACTCCCACATGCATAGCAGCAGAATCAGGCCCAGTAAATAGAGCTGTGAATCTTTTTAAGAGAAGCTGTTAAGCAGTAGCACATAGATTTATTATAGCATCATGTGTGTGCAATTGTTGATGAACATCTTCTGTTGGAGGCTGAATACCTGCGGTGTTACTGCCTTGCTTTTAATGTTGAGATAGCATCTCTGCCAGCATCTAGCTGACGCACAGACAGATACCCATAAAAGGGCCAGATCTCGTATGGTGTTAAATGCCTTCATGTTTCATTAAGGTTGATGGCAGTAGAAAGCACACAGTGCTTTGCAGGACGAGCGAGTCACGATGAGCCACTTGTCCTGTGTGCTTTTTATGGCAGAATTATTCTCCTATTTATACATTGCTCTGGTTGCAGTCTGGGGTAACAGCCTTTTTGCAGGCTAGCTGCTTGGGTAGCATGGGTGTTGAGATTTTTCCAAATTTCTTTGTGTCCAGCAAAAATTTAGAGGAGATCTGGCTGTTAGCGTATGATGGATGGTGAGTGTTCAGACATTTCAGCCAGTGCTGCTGTGAGTCTCAAGGTTTGCAGTTTACCTTTTAAGCTTCCTAGGCAGGAATATGCCTGGTAGAGACAGAAAGCAGCACTGTCCAAAATGGGCATCATGGAAAAAGAAAGGAAGGTCTGAAAGTGCCAGGTATTAGCCTCACTGCTTAGCCTGGGTTTTGTGGCCTCATTACACTAATCCAATTAAAGATTGATGGGAAAAGATAACACACACTCCAGTGAAGGGGTTTGTGTGGTAACTGCTCTCCTTCCTGGGCAGCTGGAGTGGCACTGGTTATCTTGTGCATCACCACACCTCCTCGGGCTGGGCCCTGCAGACCCATGGGTGCCTCCACATGCCGTGGTGTGTGCTCTTCTCCTGCATCCTGTGTCTCTTATTACTAATGGAGCATGGATGCATTTTAGCTGCTGGTCAGCCCTCATTAATATCCAGAGATGACAGGTTGACATTTGTAAAGAAGACTTGCGCTGACCTTCATGTTGTGCATCCGTGCGGTTGCCGTGCGGTGCCCTGTGCTGGATACTTCTTCCTGTGCTGCCTCGGGAATGCATTTATGTTAGCAAAGGGACAGGCTGCTCTGTAACCCTTTGCTGCTGCTGGGAACACAGGCAGTGTGTCTGGATGTCTCTGCATCCCTCTGCCCATCCCAAGGGCTGTTCCCTGCAGAGCCTCCATCCATCCCAGTGAGCAGGACTGGGGAGTGGCATTTGTGGTTCCTTGTGGAGGTTGGTATTTAGGTACTGGGACCTTAATGGAAGATAGCTTCATGCCAACAGCCATGTTCCGTCTCCTTCCTTTTCCTGGCTCCTGGCTGGGGATGCAGCAGAAGAAAAGGCTGCGCTGCCCAGGCATCCTGAGTGCTGTCAGTTGCCTGTCTCCCCCTGGCCCATCCAATCCTGGCTTGAGGACTGCTGCAGCCCGCTCAGTGATGACATTTATTAACAGAGGGGTCTTTGAAAAAAGGCAGGCTGCTCCTGCAAAGCCTCCTTGCTGTAACTCCGTCTCCTCCTCTCACCAGCCCGTCTGAGGCAATGGCTGCTGGTGTTGAAATTCATTAGTGTTTCCTGACAGGCGATGGAGGCTTACTCTGTCTGTTCCCACTTCCCTGCTCTCATGTCCCTGCTTCACGCATGCTGATATTTAAAGCTGATGTGCGGCTCGTAGGCTTGTTGCACTGTGACAAGTTTGGGGGTGGTTGAGAGAACTGAGAGGGTGGAAAGAAAGCAAAGAGAGAGGGAGAAGGGACCTGTCTCAGGGTTTCAGACCCTCTCCAAATGTATTGTGTTTCCACAGCTACTGCTTGTGAATTTTAAGTACAGCTGTGCTGAGGTGGTTTAGTCCCTAGTGATGGGGGACAGAGAGGGATGGCACCATGAGTGTGCCCAGGGAGAGCAGGGTGCAGTCACCCGGCAAGGGCTCATCCAGCGGGAAGCAAGGATAAGTGGGCTCCTCTGGCTTCTTGGCAGGTCTGTGGGGCTGAGGAGTGTGTGAGTGGTGTGCCAGAGGTCTGGCAGGGGGTTCATCGCTCTGTCCTTCACTTGGGACAGGAGCGTGAGCGGAGACTGACTCTGCTCTTGCCTCTTTATGCTGAGTGGCATGGTGACTCCAGTGCTGGGGAGGAGACATCTACCTGCCAAAGCCTTGGATAACGCAGGAAAGCTGCTCCAGTCTAACTTGAATTATTGGGATGGAGGAGTTGGGGCTGGGGGGTTTTTTTGGAGGTGTGGGTCAGCATGCTTCAGTTTCTGCAGGCTGCAGCATGGCTTGGGCTGTGCTGTGTACCCCGGATGCCCTGCTTGTGTGTGGGTGCTGTGGCATCTCGCCGTTGGAGCCCTCCTGGCCAGGCATGATGGTTTTGGCAAAGCCCGGACAGGCTTTCTGCACCTCTGTGAGATGCTCCCACAGTCTTAGCGCTTTGGAGCAGGCTCTCGTTTCTTTGCGTCCTCAGGCCGTTGAACCCTCCTGTCTGGGACATGCTGTTTTAACCAAGTTTGGATCAACTTAAGGCTGCTGCTTTGGCAGGGTGTGGGTTTACCTAAACTGCTTTAAATTCCTAGGTTGGCTCCAGCTCCCCAGTGCAGACAGATGGTGGCTTTGCCTATCATAGTGCTGTTTCTCTGCTAAAACATCTCGGGTGCCTTAGGACAGGATGTTATTCTCTCACTAGCTTGTTTTCTTAGAGGGTGCCCAAGCTTTCCTCTTGGCCTGGCAGACATCCCACCCTACATCAGAACAGAGCAGCACCTCTGCACTGCGTGGTCCAGAGTGACCCCTCAGCCAGCCTTGCTTTGATCTCAGGGTGTCAGGCTGAGATGATTTGACAGCTCCTCTATTTGGCTCTCACCTCGTTGCTGTTGTGTGCTGCAGCACCCAAGCAGCTTCCTTCAGGCTTTGCAGCCCTCCTTCAATGAGGAGTTTCCAGGGCAGGAGCCTGCCTGCCCTCTCCTTTGCAGCCTGGTGCAGTGGGGTTGGCTGGGCCACAATTAAAATGTTCTTCATCTCTTACAACTCAAGGTCTCCAGGGCATGGATTTTTTTGGAAGACTGAGACCAGGTCTATAAAAACCAAGGTTTAATGTCCCTTTATCTTTCCCATAGAGGGACTTGTTCTTTTAACTGGTTCAATATCAACACACCCAGTGTGTAGAAAGTGGCCCAATTTCTTTGTCTCCTGACATCCTGAACCCAGAAGCAGATGGACGTTAACCAGCTCTGATTAGTTGGGAGAATCAAGCATTAATTTTTTATACGCCAGGACCACCTGAGTGACGGAAATCAATTACGGCTGCCCGTCCCCCTTCCATATTAATGTGGTGTCTCCGAGCAGAGACGGAGGAACCTGTTGAAATGAGAAACCCCTATTTCTTAGTTTGACCCCCTAGATAATTAGGGTTAAATTGATATGCTATCGCACTGGTGACACATTTTATCTGCCTCTGTTTGTACAAGAGGATACAATAGTGGAGGAAGGACCAATTTGTGCCCTGCTCTAGCTAACCAGACCGAGATAAAAGGTGTCACTAGTACGATAACGTTCTTGCCTCATGGTCCTTTATTGTTGCTCAATTTGCTTTTTTTTTTTTTTAATCCTGTTCTTTTTCTTTCAATACCCTTGGTCATATTTTAACTCCATGCCATCGCATAATGACGCCCTGCTAAATGTGTGTGGAGATAGGCAACTCTGGCTGACAGCCTTCCCTGATAACCGAATTCCAGCCCATCCATCACCAGGCTGCTCTCCTTAACTTAAGGAAAGTGATAACTAAAGCAAGGCCGTTTATCACGGCTGAGCTGTGCGCTTCTTGCTGCCTTGGAGAGAGCCAGCTTTCAGCAGGAGAAATGCAGCCGTGTCACCTCACCTCCTATTTGCATCCCTTTCATCTCCAGGCCCTGTTTACCCTGGAGAGTGGAGGAGCAGGGATGGATGGAAATCAGAGCCTGGGGTGAGGAAAACCCTCTGAAAATGGTGCGGAGCTGCCACTGCTGACCACAGTCCAAGGAGGACTTGTATTTGCTTGGCTGGTGGAAGAGAGTGTGCTACCCAATTTCACTTAATCTTCTGCCCAAAGGTGACCTGCATTTTGGGAGCAGGCAGAGGTTGTGCATTCCCATCTCTGCTGCTGGGGATACAGACTTTACCAGAGCTGCATCGGAGGCTGGAAAATCCCACAGCCATTTTTAAGTTTCTCTCCGTCAAGTGCAGTCATACCTGAAGCCACCATGTTTGGCTGATGGGGTGGTTTTGAGAGCCAGCTTCCTTCCCAAGGAGCGAGAGCTGCAGTGTCTGGGGAGGTAGCAAGACCTCATTTGGAAGCTGGAAGGATCATGGAACACTGAATGCAGTGAAATGTGCCATCATTTCTCCTTTACGTGAGGAAGGGCCAAATCCCGAGCTCTTTGCTCAAGCAAAGCTGCCCCCAGTGAGCAGGGCTGACTCTTGCAAGAGCCTGTACTGAGCACGGGAGCGTATTTACCACATGAGCTGCTCAAGTGAACGGTGGCCCTGATAAACTTCCTCACAGGCCCTGGCACTTCTGTTCCCTAGGAGAGCCACAGATGTACCTGCTTCACTCCAACCTGGAGAAGATACTGGAGAAACTCCTGTCTGGTCACCAGGCTGAGGACAGGGGGGGACACTGCAGGTGACGAGCTTGGAGCTGGGGAAAAGACACTGCAGGGGTGTGTTCCTTCCCGTAGCTGCTGGGGACCTGGCTTCTGTGTGGTGAGAGACCCTGGTTCCCTGTGCTGGGAGCGCTGCATACCCAGACCAGACCCATATGGCGATGCTTTGCTGAACTGTGTCCTGCTGGCCTGGAGCCACCAGGCCTGCGTCTTCCAGCTTGGGAAGTAGACTGATGCTTTGGTCTGTGCTGCTGACAGCCCACCCGGGTTCTAGCATTAACATAGGTCTCCTAGTGCTTGAAAAACTTAAAGGCTCTCTGGTGCTAACGTGAAATGAGGGGAGAACAAGCGTGGAGGGGGAGGGGGAATGTCCTTAGGTCACACAGCTTCACAGGCTGTTTCTGGGTTGTTACTTGTTTGCAAAAATAAGTCATTTATTTAGTTGACATATTTATTTGGAGCATTTATTTTCTCCAATTAAAAACCCAGTGTCCAGCGCCCAGGGCGTACTGCCATCAGTCTCGGGGTGGAAGTAGAACTAGACTGTCCAGTTTACTGGGCCTTTTGGTCCCACAGGGATGGAAACGCTTTGGATGCCATTCATTGCACTGAGTGGTTAGCTGTCAATTCCTGTGGCTAACAAGAACAATGCTATACTCGCTGCTTCTGGGCCCTATCCAAATGTTAGGTGAATTGATAGTTATTCCTCTAACTGGAGCTAGGCTGAGACCTGTATTAATGAAAACCTCTTGGGCTGGGAGGAGAAACTCATCTTTTAGTAACATACCTTTTGCTAACTGCTGTCATCATCCTCTCTAGCTAAATGTAAGCAATGTAAGAGAGGTTGAGCTGATCACATATCTGTAATTAAGACTGGTCATTTGTTTCAGATGGTTCTTTTTCTTGTGTTCTTTTTTGATTTGGGCACCAGTAGAAAGCAGCTTTCCTGGAGAAAGAGGTTTCTTAGCATGCTGGTTGGGGCTGATCAGGTCTGTTCAGCTACAGGATGTCATGGACATATGTGTAATGGCTGTAAAATGCATGGATCAGGCTGCTATTTATGTGACGGCTCTGCAATTACGAGGAGTGACTCCAGGTGGTTTATTTCAGTGCGATGGTGCTAGCATCAGATGAGGCGTGCCCAGAGATGAGACTGTGCTGTCAAGTCACATTGCTTACCCTGCAAATTGCCATAGTCCTGCTACTTGCAAGCTCGTTCTTTTGACAGGCTTCCTCCTTTCAAAGAGATTCCTCCGGACCTCTTTGTTCAAATGTGTTTGTATGACTTAAATTATTGTTTCTAAATTATTACACGTGCATCTTTTCAGGACCAGGCATTTGGTTTTGTCACAGAAAGTCTATTCCTTTCTTAGCCTAAGTAGGTCTCACAAAGTCAGTACCCTGGAGGGGCCCAGTATGTGCGGGCTCTGTTGGCCATGTGTTCCCAGAAGGTTCCCCTGGATATGTTTGCCAGCTCCCTTCCTTTTCTTCCCATAGAATGGAGGCAGCCCCGAGACCAAACCCCTCTGGTACTGCCCTACCCTGGCTCTCACATTATCTGCAAGCGCGTTATTTGTTTCCCTCTTTCATCTCCTTATTGGGAAATTGTAGGACTGAAGAGATGCTGCCCTGTTCCCCAGGGGCTTTGGAGCTGGGCTGTGCTCTCAGGTACTGCATGGCCCAGCTGAAGGCGGTGTGTCAAGCTTGTATCCACATCTGACCAGAGCTTGTTCCTGAATTTTAGCCTTGAATCTGATGTCCAGTCTGGATTAGCCACTCTTTCCCCTATGGAGAGTGGGAGAAGGCTCTGCCCTGGATGTGGTCTGTGATGGGATGTTTGAGCAGCTGATGCTAGCACTCGCAGCTCTTCCCTCCTCCCCTACAACCTCCCCTGACAGGCCCCAGATGCCCAAGGAAGTTATGAGATTCCCCACCCCCCTCTGTTTGCAAAAGCCAGTTTCTGGGGTTGTGGCTTTTAACATGCACAAACTGCTCTAATTTAGTCATTTATTTAGTTGACATATTTATTTGGGATGTTCCTTTGCTTCAGTTAAAGATCCTGTGACCAATGCCCCAGGCGTGCTGAGCAGTATGTGAATGAACAAGATCCATCAATTACTCTTGATCAGATCAAACTGGCCAGGGAAAACTCGCGTAACTCATCTCCCCGCACAGGCTTGGCTGGAGCCGCATGGCTTTGCGACTCAGCCTTCCCCGTCTGAGGGGCACGTTGTAGCTCCCCTGCAAACACACTGGGGTCAGCACAGGGTGGGAGGAACAGCTTTCCAAATCCTGGGGTCCTGCTGTCTCTTCAGGCAACCCACCTCCCTTACTGCTGCTATTTTGTTTTGTGAGCCCTATTCCAGCAGCTTGCTGTAGGCAGGGAGAGGTTAAATACACATGCTCGCAGCTCTGGCTGCTGATGCTCAAACCTGTAGCGAGACAGTATGCAGCACCTTGCGTCTTCAGAGTTGTGACTGCTCTCTTCTTTTAAGCACCTGCTTGGAAAACAGCTTCTGCTTTCTTAGCCCTAAAAAGTTGGTCCTGCAGCATTACTACCCAAAAAATGAATGACTTGGTGCCTCTTTCCCTCCCTCATGTCTCATTCGGTGTTTTAGGCCAAATGGAAAAGCACCCGGGCATGACAGGTGAATTGTCAGCCCTTCCGTGTGCCCTGCAAGCTGCTGGCTGAGCAGGATGGTTTTGCAGGGATTTGTGATGAGTTCATTTAGCTAAGGACAGCCCGGATGCTCCAGTCGGGGTTGTGTGTTGGCCCCTGTGGAAAAGAGCTGCCTGCTGCACTTGCACACAGCTCCTGTTCGCAGTGTTCTGTCTGAAAGATGTCAGCAGCCTGGATGTGACTGGATGTATCTAAGTCTTCAGCCAAGCTGTGCTCTCGTGAGATTTTTTTGCTAAGAGCTACAGTCCTTCTGATGTGCAGCATATTACAGGAGACTTGAGGGTCTCTTCCATCTCAGAACGAAATGCACTTAAGAAAACAGAGTTTGTGTTGTCAGGACACTGATTGAATCAAACCTGCTCTCTCTTCTCTCTTACAGGTTACCAGGACAATGCCAGTACTTAGGGCTGCCGGTTGCTGATTACTTCAAACAGTGGATTAATCTGAAAAAGGTACTTTTGTGCAAACTGCCATGGTCCCCGTCTCCCTCTCTCCCCCCTCCCCTTGTCCTTCTCCTCTCCTCTTTAAGGAGGTGTCTAATAACTACTGCTGTTTTGCATTGAAATGAGTTATTTTCTCAGAAGCTGGGCTGAACGAGTCCTCCGGCTCCCTATTGTATCTCCTCTAATAGAGTCTTACTGTACTTGATGGGATGTGTTCTGCAGCTGGGGAGAATCCCATTGTGGCAGGCACAGTGCAGTGTCTGCATAATAGCGGGACACTGTGAGGCCCCTCTTCAGCGGAGGTTGTGTTGGCCCCAGTGTTGCTGACTCTGTTTTGGTTTGCAACCATGTAAGGCTCCTTGGAGCTTGGTTCCCTTCAGATTGAATTACGGTTGATAAATACATGGAAATATTCCCAAATAAAAGACAGTATTTCCCTTTGCGCTGTGGAGAAGAGGAGCTGTCTCAGCAGCACGTCCATCTAAGAAATCAGCGGTCACTTTGCAAAGCAAATACCTTGGACTTTACTGTCTGGTGCCTTGTGTTGCTCTGTGCCTTCTCTGGGTGGTTAAAGAGCAGCCCGCTGTGCATCCACAGGGCCTCCTGGCACAGCTGCTCCATCTGCACAGGAAAATGTGGTGATGCCGTAAGCTACAAATCAAAGTGGGAAGAAAAGAACAAGTGTGATCACAAGCAGTGGCAAGGTGAGGGGGGGGAGGATGGGATCTGTGCCCAAGAGAAGCTGGTGTGGTCCTCCTGCTTAAACCGTCGGATGAGTAAGATTCCCTTCCCCCATCCAATTTAATGTTTTATTTGGATTTCTGTGCCTTTTCCTCATAATTAGGGGTCTCGGTAAGTGGAATTTGCTTGTAAACAGCTCACTGTACTTGTGGGCTTTTCTTTTGTTCTTTTATTTATTTATTGTTTTAAATGGAAGCATGAGTGACAGGCTGAGTGGCCACAGAAGGACAATTTGCATGATCTGTTCCGTCAAATAGGGTAGAACGTGAACTTAACAAGGGATGCTGGCAGCACATTCCAGGCTGAACTTGTCAAAGAGTCTTGTATTTCCCCGCTGTCAGAGCAAATCTTTTGGCTGATTGCTGGTCCTTGGTAAATGAAATCTGAAAGCACATTGGGGCATTCTGCAGTTCAGTGACCATTAATGATCGCCATTTGAAGTTCACTAAACTTCCGGTGAATGGATAGCAGCTATATAACCAGCAGGTTGATGGCTGCAGAATAATAATATTTAAAAAAAAAAATCCTTGTGTTCCTGTGATGTTTGCTAAGAAGTAGGTTGATCCAGCTGTGCCCCTCCTCTGGGCCTCAGGATGAATAACTTAGGGCTCTTTCCCATAGTTCGAGGCTCCTAGGAGCTGTGATTTATCGTAATGTGGACATCCAGGCAAGTGGCTGTTCTTCAAGATGGGCGTTCATGTATTGGGCATTCATTCAGCAAGTACTGTGATACTAAGTTGAGGGCTGGTGAGCATCCATGAAGTACCAAGCACAGGAAGAGGAGGAAAGCTCTCCCCTGCCAGCTCTCTGGAGGGGTCCCAGGCTGAGCGTGTGGGTCAGAACCTGTGTCTTCTTGTCCCCTTCTCCAGATGTGTTGCTCAGAAAGTAAGACTCCAGTCTCCTTCAGATCATGCACGGAGGGGATGTGTGTCAGAAATGTTCTTCTTGCTTCAACCCCTCTAATCCTTTAAACATCTGGAATTTTTCTGACTCTCTAAAATCTGATGCCCTGTGACAAATAAGGACAGATATCTATCCCACCATAGCTCAGGTGGCCCCATTTCCCCTCCCTCTGGCACATCCCTGACTTAGAAATCCCTCCTAGGCTGAGTCTCCCTCTGACCAGATCCATGAAGTGAAGGTGTTGGGGAGGGGGTGGTGTGAAACTGCTGATTTCTAGGTCATGGATAATGCAGAGACTTGGATGTTTCAGCTGTCAGGAAGACAGTTCATATGAGCGTAAATGGCACGTATGACTGAGAGCAGTTTTGTGCAGGATGGCCCCACCTGCATCTGCTGTCTGTCCTTTGGGTCTCTGCTTGTGAGCAGTGATACCAAGAGGACTCTACTGAGTTAGGGAACAGCTGCTGCAAATACAAAGCAATGCAAAAGAGTGGGATTACTTATGGAAAGGTGTGTATATGGAGCAGACAAGTTTGTGTACCTGTGTGTAGTGCGGTAGCAACAAAATATGTTCCAGATGCCTCCTGCCCACGCACACACAGCTTCAGCTCCTCTTTGTCTCTGTTGTGTATTATCTGAAGAAACGTCCCTTGTCTGTGCTGCCTCTGCCAAAGCACGAGATGCTCCAGAGCTCAGCAGTCCCTCTTCCCAAAGTGGTGAGACAGTCATTCCCAGGGCTCATTCTCCGATAAACTCCTTCCCTTGTCACTTGTGTGCTGCAGGAGCAGTTGAGGTGAGCACCCTGTGCCTCCAGGCCTCTTTCAGGAAATCTGAGACTTGCCTCTTGAGCAAGCTGAAGATGGGAATCGGCCCCCACTACGTGCCACGCTTGTGTTGCCCCAGGAAACCCTTTTGGATTGATCTGGCTGTGCAGGTGGTGGTGAGCTCCACACCTGTCTGCTGCGATGGTGGCCACAGTGTCCTGGGATCTGTGAAAAAGCCTTCTGTGGAGGACAAAAGGAGAAAAGCTGCCTGTGCACTTGACCGCATTTGCTGAAGTTTTACCTTGCACTATGCCCCAACCCCCGCCTGTTAATGCATCCCTTCTGTCAAGCCTGCTCAGTGTTTGCTGACATTTTTAATGTCACTGAGCGATCTTGTATCTCTGGTGAACTGTCAGTGTAGAGCTGACTTGGGGCAGAGAGTTTATCATGTTCTTCACTTCGATTAGCTCAACCTTGTGGGAGGGCAGCAGAAAGCAGAGGAGGCTTTCTTTGAATGCTGCAACATTTCAGATATCCCCCTAAACCATCTCGATAGGGAGCCACCATCCTGGCTGCCAGTTCTCCTTATGTACCTGTCACGTCGATGCACAGAGGCCCCCTGGGTTAGGACTAAGGTGCAGAACCTGAGCGGCATCGTTGGAGCTGGATGCTCAGGATGTCAATACCAGAGAGTGCTTCCTATCAGGGGCACCAGTGGAGGAATACGTGCAGAAAACAGGAGGTTGTGGGTCGAGATTTATGTGAAAAGGAAAGCTGCTGAAGCTAACAAGCGCCAACCATGCTGCTGCCCCGAGAGTATCCTCAGGTAGCCTGGAAATATTCACTAGTGCTTATTCTAACACAAGGATCAGCTCTTGTTCATGCTCTCTTTGCTCTTTCAGGACCCTCTGTGGTTTATCGTTCCAGGTCTCGCTTGAGTTAATGCTGTGGTTGGTCCCGTGGTGGATCCTCACTCTGCGGGGATGGAGCCAACACTGTGTTAGGCTGAAGATACAGTTCCTGCCATCGCAGGGTGGCCGGGAGCCTGGGAACAGGAAACAAATGGCAGGTGGCAGGAGTGCCAGCACTGCCGGGCTGGGAGCACATCACAGAGGGGAGACTGGTCTGACGGAGGGAGGAGGTGGAAGAAGCTAGATTCTCTTACAATTAACATGTGCAAGAAAAACATTAGAAGGATAATGAGGTTGTCAAAATGGCCAGGCCAAAGTTCTAACCCAGATCCTTTCTGTGCCGGAGGCCAGTAGCCGATGCTTGCAGGTGTAACAAGGAGAGCATGACTCCAGTCAGCTTTCTCTGGCTCCTGGCTGTTGTCTGTTCAAGGATTGAGAGCTGGTGGCTGCCTCTGGACTACTGTGTCTAGCATCCACTGTTTTTACCACGTCCATCTACCAGAAACTTGTACATCCTTTTCTGACTCTGCTCATGCATTCAGTCTCTACAGCATCCTGCAGCAATAAGTTTTCTATTTAATTAGGCATTAATTGTACTCTGTTTATTCATGTATTGTGTGAAGATGCAGGTCCATTTTCTTACACCTAGGTCTTGCATTGTGTGAAGGAGCAAATAAGCATTTCCAGTTCTTCTCCCTTATGTTATTCTTGACTTGAGACCTCTGCCATACTCTTGCTTCATTGTGTCTCTTCCAGGAGGGTTGGCACTAAGGCACTTGTGGGCTCTGTGACTCTAGAACTGGATTGTGGAAGCTGTTTTTAACACTGAATACACTATCCTGATCTTCCATTTCTTCTCTGGATGTTATGTGGTTAAAAGATGAGTATCTTAAAAGGTTTTATGTAACCACTAAAGCTTTATTCCTTGTTTTTCAAATGATATTTTATTAATTTTTTTAAAAATGCAAATCTTCATACCCATCACAGAGCTGCCCCTTTCTCAGGACAGCTGTCCTGGCATGTTTGACCATCTTTGATTTCTGTTCACAGAGGGCAGCATGTCTTTAGATACATTAAAAGTGACGGAAAACTGGTCCTAGTTTGACATTCTCCTGAAGTCCAGGAGAGGTTTTCTGCAAGGGTTGAAATGATGTGTGTGGAGAAACACAACTTTCCTTCTCTGGGCATCACAGAGCAGAGCTGACGGAGCCTTGGGGAGCGCAGCGTGGCCGTGCTGGGGGGGACGTGGCTGTGTGCAGAGCTGGCCTTTGCAGCACCCAGCCTCTGTTGGTCTGAAGATACTCCTAGTCGGAAGCAAACTGTGAATACACATGCACATGTTTTAAGGTCACCTACTCACACTGTGAAATCTGACAGAGGAAGCATGTAATAGGACACTTTTGTTAATATTTGGCAACGAGAAATAAACAGATCTTAAACAAACAAAGATTTGCTAACAGCTTTTTGTCTCTCCTGAATTAACAATCCCTTCTGCCTCTGGGGTGGGAGGAGGTGCTCTAAGGGCTTCTCAGGTGCTTGGTGCTGAACTGACTCCAGCGCTTTGGATGAATAATGTTGAAATGGGTGCAACTGAGAAGTGGTTTATTTTTTGGCCCATATGCCTGGAAGTTGCTTTCGTGAGGTGTAGCTTCTTGAGGACTTACTGTGATTGTTGTCAATTGCCAGTTTATTGAGTTACTGGCTATAGGGAATATCAAATGCCTAGTAAGGTCAGAAATGACAGAAGAGGGCTCCTCAGGCAGAGTGCTTCATGGCCGAAGCATCAAGCACATGGATAGATGTTGCCACCTAACTGCAAAGAGCTGCTTGTATACCCACGGTGCTCAGTGCTTTGGTTTGCAGCATGGGTGAGTGCTCTGAGACCCTGTCACATCTTCCTTCACTGGGAGCTGTCGCCCTTGACTGTGGAGTTCTTGGTTTTGGAAAGTCTCTCTCAGAAGGCAGGAACAGGAGAAGTGACAGGAAACAAAAGGGGAAGTGAGACTCCAGAATTAAGGGCAATAAGAGCATCTTTTCCATGGAGATTAGGAGAGAACAGTGCCTGTGGAATGGCATCGGTTCATAGTTGGAAGGACATGGAAGAAATGCTTTTAACAGCAAGATGACCATGTTCAATTGATACTTATTTGCAGGAAGGCAGAGGATGGCGTACAGCTGAGCAAGAGGTTTGTTCTTACAATGCAGTTTTCTCATAAAGTTAAGTGGTGGCTTTCAGTTGGCATTTTGCATAGCTGGTTTACAGGAGTTTTAAATGAGCTGGCTGAGAAGCCCCGGACTGTTAATAAGTCTTTGAACATGGAGGAAGTTCTAGAGGACTGGAAGAAAGCTAATGTTGTACCAGTAATTTAGAAGGGCAAATGGGATGACCGATGAAGTAATTATAGCCCTATCAGCTTGACATTAATTCTGGGCAAAGTAATGAAAAGCCAGATATCATAGTTGATTAATAAAGAATGAAAAGAGGGTAATATAATGCCAATCAATGTGGATTTATGGAAACTAGATCTTTTTCAAACTAACTTGATTTTTTTTTTATGAGACTACACATTTGGTTGATAAAGGTAACCACGTCAATGTAATATACTTCTGGAAACCATTTGACTTGGTACCTTATGACATTTTGATTAAGAAACAAGAGTGATACAAAATCAACATGGCACACATTACATTGATTAAGAACGAGCAAACTGACAGCTCCTAGCATTTAATTGTAAATGGGTAATCATCATGGAGTGCATGTCTTCCTATTGGGGTCCCACAGGGATGTATTTCTCAGACCTTGTGTATTTAACACTTTTATCAATGCCCTGAAAGAAAACATAAAAATCATTTTTGATAAAGTGTGCAGATATTACATCCAGGTGGTGGCTGCTGTTGGGTTTATAAACAGGCAGTGGTGAGTAGGAGCGGAGGATCATCTCTTTCTTTGGGACTGGTTTGACTGGCATGGGTTGCTGGGTTCCATCTCTGCATTGAAAAGATTCTGGAAACTTGAAGACTGGATGAGAACTGCGAGACCCATGGGAACACTCGCCGTGCAGTAAAGACCCTGGGAGCCATTTAGGGCACCGGAGAAGAGGGTAGGGGAGACTTGGCTGTAGTCCCTGAGTATCTAAAGGGAGAGCCAAAACGTGGCAAGAGGCTCCTTCAGCCTAGAAGACAAAAGCATAAGTGGTTCCAGTGCCTGGAAGCCAAAGCTAGGTAATTCAGGTGCAGATTTTTACCGTGAGGGTAATTAGCCATTGGAACAACTTACCGAGGGCTGTGGTGGATTCTCCAGCTCAGGAGGGAAGATTTTTTTCCTGAAAAGATCAGCTCTGGTTCAAACAGGAGTTAATTTGGGGCAGCCTCGTGGCCTGTGCAGTTCAGGCCAGCCGATCGTGGTGGTTTCTCCTGCCGTGATAATCTTTGACTGTCTGACTCGGCGTAGCTCCAGCTGCTCCGTTCCCTTGTCGTGAGAGCACCCTGGAAGGCTCCTGACTTGGAGGACCACAGATGGCATGAATGCCACGAGGCTGGGGATGGAGGGGACAGCATCCTGGGAGCGCGGCACTGCTGGCACAGGCAGGGGAACCCTCCTCCTCCTCTGGGGGCTGGAGCACGGCAGCCATCCGCGACTTCTCCTTTAAATCTGTCGTGCAGCTGTCTGTACTCTAAAATTTCTTTCACTCTCTCCCTCGCCTTGTTAACATGTGTTGCCTTTGGGGTAATCAGGGAAAAAATATTATGTCCTTTTACAATTACCGGGTTTTGGAATATTAAAATGTCTCTCTGCATCGGCAGTGTTATTTTGATTGGTATTCTAACCTTTGACTAGCCCATAAAGCGAGCCGCTCTTCAAGCCAATATTGCAGGACTGAAATTTAATTCCGAAATGATTCCAGATAATAGGGAGACAGATAATATATGCATGAAGGATATTATGTTTGGACTAAATGCAGCAGGGCCCGGGCTTGGGAGTTGAATAATAGCCCAGAGTGAGTTATAATCTGTGGGACAGAAATACCTTACTGTCAGGGCCAGGAGAGGAACTCTTAAATCAAAGACAGGGAGACAAGGAGGGAGTCGAGGATAGTCATCTCAAAGGGAAAGGGCATCCAGAAGAGGCCTTAAAGGAGCAGCCCTCTCCATCCTGCTGCAGAGGGACCTGTCCTCCTTTTCTTATTTAACAGGGAGTGCTCAGTGAAAACGCATTACCTAGGAAGACCAACACATGAGGGGGTTGTGCTGGGAAGACAGGGTAAGAGCCTGCATGTCTTGGCAGTCTTTTCCCTTTCCTCCTCCTGGACGCATTAGAAGGGGACACAGGATGGGTCGATGCATCAGACTTCTTTGCCTCATTTTTCCCAGAGGTTATAACCACATGGACGGAGGGATTGCTGATGTGGTGGGTTTGCAGTATGTGCTAAGGTAGGGTGCTCTTGTAATGCAGAGTAACCATCAGGGCTGGGTGTAGTATCTCCCCTTTCACATGAAAGGAAGGAAGCAGAGGCACGGCATGTAGGCTGCATGGAGGAGCTTTGCCCTCCGCCTTCTCAGCCCAGGACTCGCTGGCAGCCAGGGTTCTCTCCCTCCCTCAGAGCTGCTGCCCAGGCTGGTGATACAGAGTAGGAGCAGAGCACCTAGTGTGACAGCCAAGGTACAAATTCAGTGCCTTTTAAATACTGGAGGCTTTAAGAAGCAACACTGCACTCTGGGCTCTCTGCCCCAGGGAAGGAAACTTGGGGTTTTTGTTATTTGCTCCTCTGCAAGTGGCACTTTGTGCTTTGCCGGCAGCTTCTGAGTGTGGTGCAGCTGTCAGCAGGGTTCTTCTCGTTCTCCAGTGGCTCAGCCCTATAACTTTAACCTGCTGGGCAAGGCGTTGAGAGTTTTTCTCTAGCTAAGTTTGCAGAGCGTTGCGAGTACCCATGCTGCTAGCTGTCCCGGGAGGAGGGGAGCTGAGCAAGCAGAGATGGAGAATGATCTCTGCAGCTGTGGTGACACAAACCCATGTCGATATAACAGGCTTTGGCTCAGTGGCACGAGCTTATAGTTTCAAAGTAATGATCCCAGCCCTGCATTAATTTCCTTTTCTTGCAGGCTCAGGAGCTGGTCTTGCTACAGCTGAGAGGGGCTCTAGATGCAGTCTAGAGGCTTCACTGGTTTTGGATGACTTGAGCGGTAACATACATGCCCATCTCAGGAGGGCAGAAAAGAGCAGTGTCTATCTTTGCCTAAATCAAATGGGTTTGTGGTTTCCCTGGCTTTTTTTGGTGTTTTTTTATTGCATCCTAAAAGCACAGGAGCATTTTTCTGTGGAGCATGTAGCTGTACAAACTGTTTTGGGAGCATGTGATCCTCAGAGGATTAGTATAAGTTCTTGGTCTTGGTTCACCTGAAAGTAGCTAAGTTTCCTGGCTTGCAAAATATCAGATTAGTTTAGTAATTCCTTCTGGTCATGAAATCCACAACTGTGTGAAAAAGCACCCTTCTCGCTGACAGACTCATGCCAAGCAGAAGGTTGTGAGGCTGGGCATAAGGAGCCAGTTCTTCTCTCACTGCAGGTTATACTCTGCTGGGTGGGTAAAGACAGCCTCTGACAACATCTTGTTATGTGGAAGCCATTTAGAGTTACTCCAGTGCAAAGGGGACATGTCAGTATGTCGGTCCTATTAAGAAGCAGCTTTTCCTTCCTTCTTGTAGCTATCTGCCTGAGCTTTGGCATGTGTTCATCTCACGGCATCTCACACACCAATTAAATTCTTTACCATAGGGGCTTCTACACTCTCTTTTGCTAATACATATTAAAATTACTCTGAGTACATGTTAAAATCTCACCTCTTTTCCTAGGGAAGGTGTTTTGGAGCCTAGTTTTAGGCTTTGGGGCAAACCGGTTTTGCATACTACGCTCGAGGAGGACCTGGCACAGGTGGAGAAGGCCCAGAAGAGAACAGAAGAGTCAGAGCTGGAAGATGTGACCTCCAGGGGAAGATTGAGGCACCTGGGATGTTCAGCTTAGAGAAGACTAAGCAGAAGTCATTTTTGGAGGAATGAAAGTGCTCAGAGGAAGGGAAAAGGTTATTCTGGGTGGTTGTGGTGGACAGCTCTTGGTCATGTCCTTACCTGCTGGAAGGAGATCAGTCAACAGTCTGTGGGTGAGGGCAGGGATGTGGGATCTTTAACCCTTGAGATTTTCAGAGTTTAGAAGAATATGGTGGGGATGGTTTGGGTGGAGCTGGTCCTGCCTTGAAGCAAACTGTCTGGGTCGTCACTTGTCCCTTTGTGCCCTGTTTGCTGTGACACTTCCTGCGCCCTTGCACTTGGACACAGGCTGTCTGCTTTCCCTGGGACACGTTGGTGAAACTCAGAGAAGCTGAACAGGGAAAGAAGGGGCGGTTGCCTTGGGTGCCATGTACAGTCTTCACTCCTCTCCCGATGCCACCTGTGCAGATCAAGATGTTTGTACTGGAGAAATCCCAAGGTAGCCTTTATTATTTGTCAGCATCTTCAGGCTCCAGCAAGGACCAGGGCCTCCTGGTGCCACGTGTGGTACAGAGAGCTTTTGGTTAAGGCAAGAAGGTGATGATTCAAGAGAAACTGGGGAAAACAATTATTGTGCTTGGCCCCACACAGTCTTCAGGTACTGGACAAAGCAGAGAGTAGAATTTGTTGCTTTTGTGCTTTTTTTAACCAGTGCAAAAGCTTTGTCTTCTAGATGAGATTGTAAGCAGTGGTTTGCTGAGTGCACGGCAATCATTGCTTTACTGAAAGCATCCTTGTCTATGCAAGTATTTGGAGGCAGTTTGGCATTTGTGGTTCTTCCACATGCATGTCACTGTAGCCTGCAGGTGAAAGGCGGAGAGGCATATGCTGAGCCCTCGCGTGCTGCTCTCCCTGCTGAGTGCCATATTGCTCAGCTGCACCTCATTGTGCCTGCGCTTCCCTTGCTGGGGGACTTGAACATCTGTGCCCTGCACCGCAGAGCCTCCTGGTTCCCATCTGGCCGTGTGTGCGCTGCTGCTGAGGTTAAATGTACCGCTTAGACCTTCACACCACGAGTCTGGTTGCTGCTTGCAGGTTGAGGAAGGAACCACACCAGGTCTCCTGGTCCTGCCTGTTCATGGGGCAGTGTGCTCTAGGTGCCAAGAACAAAGCTTTGGAAAGAGCATTTGAAAGCAAGCAAAATATGAATAGAAGCAGAATGATATCTAAGCAACTTGTGCCTTTGAGATTGCAGAAAGATTTCTTATCAAGGTTATGCAGGCTGTAGTGGCCTGATGGTCCCCACGGTGAGGTCTGGACAGGTCTGGGGGTTGCTGCAGGGCTGGTCGTGGTGTGACTGGGATCTGTCGGCTGGACGCTCGCTGTAGCTGGGTGTGTAATAGTGTGTACAGCATGGCTCCAGCATGGCTGTGTGTGTGTGCCACACACTTCCATACAGACTTGCCCTGTAATGTGCCCTTGGTATGGCACTCCAGGAGCAAACCAGAGAAGCCATAAGGATGGTCAGAATTAGGCCCTCGATCTCCCAGCAAGCGGTTGTCTGTCTGGCACAGGGCTGGCATTTACCTGCAGGAGCACCGCTGCCTGCGGAGCACCAGTGCCACTGATGGAAGCTGAGGGCCTTGCTGTCAGGTGCCTGCTTACGCAAAGCTGTGGGACAGCCTGTGTTTCCCGATGTCTTGCGTGTCCTGCAGTCAGCTGGAGAGACTGGAGCCTTTTGCATGCCCTGGTATTGCGAGAGGCAAGCCTGACCCCAGGCCTGACACAGCTCCCTGCAGTCAATACCAGAGCAAGGCAAGAGGAGAAGGGATTAGAGGCAGGGCATGTTTTACAATAATCCTGCAACGTGTGCTGCATTCCAGGCCAGGAGGAGCTGGGAGGCAAAGGCGCAATGTGTTAAAGATGGCCTTTCCCAGAGTCTTGTGGGTCAGGTGAGGGGCAGAGCATCCCTGCATCCCAGCCATTCAGCTGGAGCTTTACGTGGGTACCAGCACAGCTGCCTAGTTCCTGGGAAAGGAGCTGTGTCCTCTTTTCTCTGCATTTAAAAGGCCGGAACTCCATGTAGAAGCATGAAAACAGCCCTGTGTAGTTCTCTGGGGAGGGATGAGGGCCTAATCAGATTTTCCAGCCTTGGGGATTAAAACATTAACTGGTTTAGTCCTCATTGTCCTACTGAAACAGCATGGCTTCAAGAGGGAGAGTGACTGCCTGCCACCTCCACCAGCAGCAGCAGGCTGGTTTATGGTAAGAATTGGCTTTTATGGTAAGAATTGGCTTGCCAGTAAGTGGAAGGAGGTTTTTTTGTATGAGATGTTCCTGGTGCCCTGTGCTGAGCGTGATGCACTATCCTGCTGAAAGGGGTGGGACTTCGCTCCTGCTGTCTTGGCTGGGAAAGTGTGGGCGTGCAGCCTCTGCCCCACTGCATGGAGGCATACCATGGCTTGGCTTTTGCTTCTCATGGGCCTGATATAAAGTGGCAAGAGATGCTGAACTGGGAGGTGGGAGATACTGTAGTGGAATTCGTAAATTAATAACTTACAGTGCTTCACGCTTATTAAATTAATTAATTAAATCTCTCAGAACCCCAAGGCTACTAAACAAGTTGATTTCGGAGTTGGGATTAAAAATCTCCTGCCACCCTTCCCCCATGCTGGCACAGCACTTCTGGCTCCATCCTGCCATTTGCTCTCTCCACTTGCAGGTTTCCTTGCTTGAGCTCTTTGCCTGCAGCCTGTGGATTGGATCTGTTACAGTGGCTTGCTAAGAACTGTCCAGAAAGTCTACAGATACGGTCTGCTTCTGCCCATCTTTTGCCCTCACCTAGACATAAACTTCTATTTTGTGGCCCACTGGAGAGGGCAGCTCTGATCACTCTGACGCATGAGCCCTGCCAGAGGCTATCTCACAGCACCTGGTTCTCCCAGGTGCCTGGGCACTATCTCCTACAGACCAGGACCATCTTCTCTTTGGGTGCTATGGCATGAATGTTGCCGCCAGCTCTATAGGGCATCAACGCTCCTGAGCAAAGGACCATCCTGAAGTCATGGTCTGGATTGCTGCTGCCTTCCCAAGCTTGCTCAGTACCTGTCCAGTTCTCGGTCCACCTCTTTTGGGTGTCAGTACGTGTGGAGGCAAGATGCTTACATGCATCTCATGTTGAAAAATCTCATTATAACGTTGGTGTTTTCTTGGATATCCTGTCCACACATGAATATGCAGGTCTCACTCATGGGTGATGGATCAGCTCCACCTCCCTCACCTTTCTTTGAGCCAAGGTGCTCTAGCATTTCTGCATTGCATTCAATATACATTGAAGCCACCAACTTGGGTTAAGTCATGTAAGACAGGGAGTGTAGCTGAGCTGGTCTCTCTCCTGTGTGCAGTGGTCAGCATCCCCAGTAGGCTTCAGTGGCGTGGAGATGAAACTTCAGCATCCCATTCTGCCAGCGCAGCTCCTGCATGCATCCTGCAGGTGCATTTTTAAACAAACTTTGGATATTTAGCGTATGGTCTTGTGCCAACTTCAGGGAAGCCTGCTTTCTGTGCTCTCCCAGTGTTGTAACCTTGGTCAGCCTGGCTCTGATGGATGCTATTAATATTTTAGAGATCATTTAGGATCTTTTCCTGGGCCATGCTCAGCGCTCAGGGAAGAGCTGTCCTGCGTGGGTGCCTGCAGCTGCCAGAGGAGCGCGCTTGCTGCCTGCCAGTGTGTTTTGGAGGAGGCAGGTCTGCAGGTTATGTGAGCTACCAGGACTAATGGGAGCACAACGCCTTCAGAGAGGTAATTGTTAGACTCCAGCAGGTCCAGGCTGGCTGCTTCTTGTAGGTGAGGGTCTTTCAGCTTCCCTGGGACGTTCTCTTCTGGCCTTGCCTTTTGGCAAAGAGGACAGCTTCTCTCTGGATGACGTCTCTGCAGACTGTGTTTGGCCAAGGTCCTTGGTCCTTGTGGAGGGGTGTCCCCATGCTCAACCCTTCCCATTCCTGGAGCTGGTCTCAGTGGAGCTGCCAAACCCAAAAGAGCTCTGTATTACTCCTGTATTTTGGATCTCCCTTTGCTATCACATCTTGTATGATTTGGCCCCACAGTGTTTGTTCTGCTGCAGCCATCCCTGTGGGTTCAGTCAGTATGGATCAGGAGGTGACCAACATCCTCCAGTGGTTCTCTGCCACATGCCACCTTCAGCTGCCTCTCAGGAGCTGCGCGTGGACCCATCCTGCACCTCCCTCAGTCTCCTCTAAACAGTGGAGCTGCGTGGCCGTTCCTCTCGGTGCAGGAGGGCCATGGCAATGCTCTGCTCGCTCAGCCTTTCCCATGGGGCGCAGCTAAATCCAGCTGTGGGAATGGGGCTGACATGCTGCAGGGATGGGGGCTCTGGCAGATCCAGGAGACAGTGAAGCCGTGTGACTGAATCCCAGACTGTGTTTGCTCTGCCTAATTATAAAAAGTATGAGTTTGTTCTGCTAGGTGCACATTATGCCTTTATTGTGGTGTAATTATGCCAGCTGCCTATGTTTAGTGTCATAAAAAGGAATAAAATGCCCATTACCCGCCTAAAGAATTCTTCTTGTGGGTTTTTTTTATTTTTATTGCTCTGGAGTACACAGTGGGGATATCTTTGATCGGCAATTCTCCATCTAAAATAGCTGTTGAAATACTGTGCCTTTCGGAGAGCTCCTCCAGCCAGCCGCCTGTGAAGGCAGCTGGCCCGCCAGCATCACCTGGCGCTGCCTCTGCTGCTTACTGCCAGCCCGATCTGGTGGTCAAGATGATGAAGCCACCATGCAGCCACCACACCACCTTTCCCTGTGGGAGCTCGGCTGCTTTCGGGCAGCATTTCCCTGCTGCCATCCAGCTCCCAAAGCTCTCCCATGTCAACACAGCACCTGAGAGGTGCGGGATGCTTTCCGAGCCTGGGAGAAGACACAGTCTCTCTACCTGCTGGAGCTGTTCAGAAAGACACAACGGTGCCTGCGTCTGGCCGAGCTATTTTTTGGACACAATGATGTGTCAAGGAGTCCTTTGCCTGGGGGTAAGCCGGTAAGGTAGTTGAGGGAGCAACGCAGAGCGATGTGCAGGTGGGAGCGGTGAGCTCCTTCGTCCTGCCTCAGCTGGAGCATCGAAAGCACAAGCCAAGGGGCATGAACCTGCCAGTGGGCTGGTGATGCTCATGTGAGAGCAGGGATGCTAAGCCTCGGCCCCCAGCCAATCCCTGGCCCCTGCAATTGGGCTTCAGATGCTTTGGGGTTTCTTGTGGCATCTAAATATCTGGGGCCGTGTTTCTGTAGTGGTGAGAGATGCCTCGGAGGAGCTGCATCCTCCAAGAGCTGAGGTTCTGTGCAAACATCAATTACCAAAACACATACTTCTGCCAGGGAGGAGCAGCAGGAGGCTTGCTTAGTGTGTGTAAATGCTAGGGGCATTTTGGTGATATTAAATAATTTCTGATGGAGAAAAAAATACAGAAAACCCTAAATCCAAACCCCTCATCTTTAGAGGTTATTAAAAGCTGCCTCTCTGCCTTTCCTCCTTCTAATAGTTTCAGTCTCTAATGGGAAACTGACTTTATTAGCCCCATTAGGAGCGCTTGGTGCTGGCTTTAGATAGCTCTTAAATATATGGTTTCAGTGGATGGTAAATCTGTTGGTTTAGTTGGTTTGTTTTTCAACCTGGTATTTTCAGCAGGTCCCCCCAGCCTGGCTCTGCCACAGATACCTCACACAACGTCCCTTTTAATTCCCTCCACTTATTTTTTACGTCAGGTGTTCCTTGAAGTGGCCTTCACAGCTCTCCACCCTTTCAGCCGACTACGTCAGGGGAAGATGGACTTGCACCTCCCCGCAGCTTCATTGCATATGCACACGCCGTCTGCCCCGGCGGCACGATTGCCTTGGTGAAGAATCCAAGGGGCTGCTGATAGCAATCATTGATTAAGAGGGTAATTGTCCTGAAAATTCAGATTGATCAAAAGGCAGAAATGATAACTTGTGTAACTGTGTTTAAAACCACGTCCTGTCAATAGGGGAGACTGAGACGTGCGAGCAGAAAGCAGGGAGAATTGGATGTGTGAGCGGGTGAGTGTGCCTGTGGTTCGGGAAGGAGGGGGAGCCATTCTTCCTTGGGGTCCATGCAGGATGTTTCTTGTCACTGATGCTGGGCTATTGGAGATTCAATCACTTTTATCTTCCCCTCTCTCTCAATCCAAATGCCTTTTCATATTAGAAAATTAGAATCCGCTCTGCTCATGCAAGATTTATTAGCTCTGCTGAGCAATACCACAGAAGAGTAAATGATGTCGCATTTCAGGGGCTTTTTACACATTATGACCAAACTTGCAACTTCTTAAGTATTCTTCCGTTGAGCCACTTGCAGGATGTGAAAGGGTTGGGGAGACAAACTTCTCTCTGGAAATAGTTCTGCACCAGTCCAGATGTCTCTTCTTTATTATTGGAATGATTTGATTTGATTGCTAATACAGATCTCCTCTTTGAGCTCAGTTTCTGTGCTTATTGCTCTGGAAATCAAACTCTAAAAATTGTGTCTCTTTGTCTCATTTTTTTCTTGGTCCCCTTTGTAGAAACACTTTTCTTTGCTAAAATGTATGTCTTTGGAGTACTGCTGCTGGCTGGCACTGATTTACATCTGAAGAAGACAAATCCTGTTTCCTGCTCAAATGTTTTCCCTTGTGTTTTGCACTGGGTGGCTGCTTTTTTAAATGCCTTCTGACCTTAGGTCATACAGGGCTTACGTTTTATGTAGTGATGGTCCTTTGGTCTTCAGGCACTAGATGCTAAAGCTCTTTAAATACATTAATTAATTCAGGCTCATAATGCTCAATTGGTATTATTTGGGGGATACTGAGGCACTGGTGAGTTGGAAGATTTTCCTGTGTGTACCAGAGATTGGAATCAAAATTAGGTCTCATCTCTGCTGTTCCTGGGCTTCAGCCATAAGGCTCGTTTGCAAGTCTTTTCACTTTCTAAGTGCTTTGCAGGCATTAACTCCATGCAGCATCATCATGGGCTGGCTGCACTGGAGGTCACTCAGCCGCGAGAGTCAGAATGACCGACTGTTGGGAGCCTCTGCCTGAGGTGCTGCTAAATTCTTCTCCCCATCTCAAAAATTATAGAATCATAGAATGGCCTGGGTTGAAAAGGACCTTAAAGATCAGCTAGTTTCAATTCCCCTGCTGTAGGCAGGGTTGCAAACCACTAGAACAGGCATTTCAGATTCACAGTATTTCACTAATGATATACAAATCCCTGGTGTTCTGCAGCACTCTGCCCCTCTCACAATGGACACTGTGTATGTAGCCCTATATAAAAATAGTGGCTGTTGTCCAGGTAAACATAATTTTTCAGCTAGTTCTGGTTTGGAATATTCCCAAAAGGGAGCAATTTTTTCTCCTGACATTGTTATTTAGCAAAGTAAACAGCACCACACAGGGATGCTGAAGCCACTGCTCAGTGTCTCACACCAAAACCAGCATTAAACAACAGAAGCCAAAATCAAGCTGTGGAAGGGAATAGTCCATTCATAGCTTCATCTGCTGTCATCATCGTGCAGTGGAGCTCAGTGCCTGCAGCTGAACTTCTGCCAAGCTTTTGTCTGTTTGGGTCTGACTTTTCCTTGACGTGGCCAAGCTGCTGGGAGGATTGCAGCGCAGACAGGGTGGAGGAGAGGGTGGGGTGGCCCCATGGTAAGACCCTCTCTCTTAGCCAGCATGGGGCATCTGCATGGCTCATCATTGTGGGCTGCAAATGCTCGGCATCGTCTTCTGCTTGGCAGGTTTAAAGGGACTTTATTAACAGGCAGTGCTAATTACATTTAAAACTACACCAGACGTGGACTTGTCCAAATGCCTGTCTAACTTGGCACAAAGTTTTGCCATTCATCTTAGTAAAAGGCATTTCTCAAGAGCTGCTTAAAGCTGTGTCTGGCTGGCAGGGAGGTTTCTCGTCAAGTGTTGGTGCTTGGGAGGCGGATACACTTGACAAGCAGAAGGACTTGACTTTTTCCCCTTCCATGTACAAGCACTATGTATTATTCAAGGTCTTCTTAAGTCAATGCTGGGTTATTAATCGGTTGCTTCTCTGCATGTTAAATTTGCCTGCTAATTTCAAGGCTCTGGAAGAAGACTGCGCTATGAGCTTGCACAGTAATTTCCCTCCGTGAGTCTCCGTACACCCATGTGTGCAATTTGGGGCTGCTGCACCCCGGTGCCTTGGATTCGGATGACGTGGTGCTGCCTGCGTGCCAGCTGCACAGGCAGGTGAGCTCCAGGTTGTTGACTTAATGCTGCTATTTCCAGATAGTCACTGATCGTGCAGGGGAGCAGGGGCAGGGCCAGAGCAGTAAAAGCCTTGCCAAACCTTGAGGGGTCACAGGTTAAGGCCCCAACAAGCCACTTTCTAAGGAATGGAGGCACTACAGTCCCAGGTGGTGTCCAGGTCTGGGACAGATGTTGTGCCCAGCCCAGGAGGGGTTTGCTCCACGAGGTAGGTGCTACCCACCTCCCCTTGGCTCCTGCTCAGTTTGCAGGCTGATGTAATGAGTTACTTGCAGCCAGTTTGGAGACAGCCTCTGCATCTTGGGGCTCTTCCTCCCCTGTCCCCCAGCCAGGCCTCCATGCTCCAGTCTCCTCTCCCTGCACGAGCTCTGGCAGCAGTACCTGCGGTAGGCAAGGCACATGGGCCAGCAGCTCCTGCACGTTCCAGGAATCACGTCAGCTGTCATTACTTACATTACCTTGATTGGGAACAGCCAGTTATGTCACCGTCCATCATCATGTCTCTCCCAGGAGATGCTGAGAAAGGAGGAGAGGAGCAGGAATTATAAAGCGCTTCTGCGGTGCTCTGCCAATCCCACCGCTCTGTTGGCTGAACATCTGTCATCAGACAGCTTGAAGAGAAGGTGCTTTGTCTGATGGATCTTCCCATTGTGGCTCCACAGGGAGGAGCCTTCTGCAACACTGGGACTGCCCCAAGGGAAGAGCACTGGGGGCTTTTGTGTGGTTTGATGTGAAGGGAATGATGCTGTTTGCCTGGAAAGCTCTGTTGGGGACCGCAGAAGACCCTCCTGGACCGCTGGGGCTACAGGCTGGGCTCTCCTGGCTGGGCGCTGCTTTGGAGCCAGGTAAAGTTACCAAAACTGTTTAGAGTCTGAGTGAGGCAGAGCTTGGACTTGCACATTGTCCCCACACAAGACTGTGGAGGATTCCTGGCCATGTCTCAGGTGGGAGTTCATACTCTTGTTGGCCGGAAGCTCGAAAATCTCCTAATGACAGTGAGATTTGGCTTTTGATTAAGGATACTTCTTATTTCTAATGGAAAATGATCTGGAAAGTTTCCATCCCTCTCTGCCCCCATCAGTTTGGGACTTTGTCTCCAGTTTCAGCAGCAGATCTCTTCGTCTGGGGTCCCCCTTGCACATGGCAGTAGCTGTGTCCGCCTCCGGTGGCAGAGCCCATGGTGCCACAAGTGGTGGGGAGGACGGTTTGTCCATCTAGCCGGACTCAAGGTGGGTTTGAGAGAATAAAAGGAATAGGAGCTCCATGGCTCATGGCCACGAGTCCAGGTTCCCCACAGCTTGTGTGACCATGTCTGTCACGGCTGAAAGCGAGAACAGTTGAAGAAGCACACATTGCCTCTCAGACACGCTGGGAGGTGGGGAAGGCAGCAGCACTTGCCTCCTTGGGTTTCTTGCTATGTGCATGTTGATCCTGACACTGCGACTTTGGGAGAAACATGGCTTGTTAAGCGCTGTGCTCACGTTTTAATTTCTGTTAGCTGGGCAGGGAGCAAGGGTGGTTTGGCAGCAGCTGGACCTCCTCGAGTCTCAGGAGGTGGGTGTTCAACCCATCTGGGACCTGATGGTGACCCTCTGGAGATCCAGCAGCTGGAGGGAAGGAAAGCCAGGGCAGGAGAGGGCTGCCCCCAGGGACTGGGGTGGGCATGAGAAGTTTCACAGTTCTGTACATTTCTTCTCGGAGCGGCTCAATCAAAGGCAAGAAGATGGTTCAAAGGGAGATGTGAAAACACACCGAGGAGCTGGCTGACGCCAGCGGTGGCACACCGGTACTGCGCAGGGTGTGCCTGTGGGTAGGTCATGGGTGGCTGAAGCAGCACATCTCAGACAGGGCTGTACAAAGCATCTTGTGTGAGTATACCCAGCAAGGTCTGACCTGTAATCCATCCTGTCCCTTAAAGAACTTGTGTTATACAGAAGTGATGCTTTAAGTAAGCTAGGGGCATCACTGCTGCTACTCTTAGCTGAGTTTGAAGAGGTTTTGCTGTCCCCATCTTTAGGTGTGGGCTTTGTTGTGCTGGATGGCCCAGGTGCGTGGAGCTTGCTAAGCAAGGAAAAGATTGCAGAGGGAACATGGAGCAGAGGAGAGTTTTTTGGAGGAAAGGTGGGTTTCCATAGTGGGGGCATAGCTAGTAAAGTGAGTAAATACGTGCTATAAACATGTTATGAGTATCTCTGCGTGAAGAACCCAGCACAGCCTTTTTGAGTAAATAGAAAGAGAGCCTGGGTTCAGTTCATATGTCTGTTTTCTTTTCTTTTCTTCTTCTGGTCAACTGTGGCTGTAGATAAGAGTTTTCTATTTGAAGTTCAGAAGGGAAGGGAAATCCATTGTTAGAAGAGGAGACTTTCTTTTTGCTTGATATCTATCTGCAGCAACACAGCGGCGAAGGAAAAGATTTGCTATGATAAAGGTAGCTTTAAAAAAAAAAAAAAAGGCACATCATTGAGTGTTGCTTTTCTCTGTACTTCAAAGCCTGGGGTAATATGGAGCAGTGTAAAAGAAGAGAGAAAAAAAAAACAACCTAGCCCAGCCTCTGCGTGGAGGCTGTGAATGCAGAGCCATAATAGAGCACCATCCTGGCCAGAAATCCAGCGCTCTGCCCCAGCTGTTCGTCTGGGCTTGGTGTGGTGTTATTCGGTGTGCACAGCACCTGCCAGCACTCCACGGGGATGGGCTGCAAGGGAGCAGAGGAAATATTTTGCAGGTGTGCATCCTATGGAATGACTGAACCAAGGGAAGCCACTCACTGGAAAGAAAATCAGGCAAGTCTGGAAGCAGTGTGGGAGAAATGTGCCAATAAACATTTAATTATTAAAATAACTCGGAGATTGCGTGAAGTGTTCAATACGGCGTGGCAGAGTGAAAAAGCTGAACAGCGCGGCTCCGGTGAAGGCTGTGGGTGGGAAATGGCTAAACGTCTCCATCCATGCACCCTGGAGCTGTGGGGTTGGCTTCCTGGGGTCCTGGGCTGCGGGATCAGCTTTCCTTAGGGCTCAGTTGTTTCCGAATGAACCAGAGCGGAGGAGTGCTGGGGAGGGGGTGCCTGTGGCTTGGAGCAGGCATGGCTGAGCTCCATGAGCATACGGGGGGCTCCAGCCTCCACGATCACCAACGGCGCTTGGGTGGCCCGAATGCGGGTCCAGGCTGTGCAGCATGGGCAGGGATGGGAGCTCCCTGCCAGGGGACAAGGCAGGGAACAGAGTGGTGCAGCCCGGGGAGCTGGGGCTTGTGACACCCCCATTGCAGTATAGCTGTGTCCACACAGGCTTCCCCTTTCCTCTGGCCCCTCCAGCCAGACTGGTGGCGTGGGGCCCTATATCTGCTATGCTGCTGTCATAATTTTGTCCTTCATCCCCATCCGAAGTTCAACTCATGGTCGTGGCTTCTGGGATACCCTGTCTGTGCCAGCCTGAGGGTGCTGCTGCTCTGGCAGCATGTCGTGGTCTTGCTGAGCTGCTGGGGCACCCCAGGAGCAGACAATGGCCCAAGACCTCCCATTCCCCTCCAAGAAGCTGGTGTAAGTAGAGGAGAGAGCAAGTGTGTGCTGGAGGCTTTGCCTCTACAGGAGTCTGGGGAGGAGCAGCATGAGAAACCAACAAACTCATTTTCAGTGCTGACCTGAGCAGAGGCTGGAAGTGAAAAGATTTCCAGCAAACCTGGGCTGGTCAGGGTTGCTAACGAGCCTTTCCTTTGAGCAATGTTTTACATTCTTTAAAGATCGCAGGGAGCTCTTGGGGAGAATCTGCTAAAGTAAATGGCAGAGTCAAGTGTGCCAGCTCCTTTCTTTCCCTTTTCTTTTCCCTTTTTTTTTCCTTTCCCCTTTCTTGGTTCTCTTTATTATGTGGAGTTGCTCTGGCTCTTTCTCTCACTTCTGTTTCTCCTTTTGTTCTCTCTTTGTCTATTTATCACACTGTGAAGGTTGAAAGAGATGTTATTAATCTGGGAGAATGAAGGCAGGATTAGTGGTATGAATCGGATTTTGAGAGCTGTAATGATAGAAAGACTCGCTCTGCTGGCGGGCTGCGTGAGTTTGATAAATGGGGAGCACTCCAAACTGACTCGCGCCTTCCTCCGCACTGCTCGCTTTGCCCGCTGGGGCGTGCCATGCTCTCAGATCTGCCAGCCATCCCACACCGCTCCTACCTGAACCAGAGCAAAAAGCCAAGGGTAAATCAGAGACAAATATCTCCCATTGCACTTAAAGAGATCATTTCTTTCAACATCTTTTTCAAACAGAGTCCTGTCAAGTTCTTGGACAGCCTTGTGTGGAGGTAGGATCCTTCCTTGGAGTATGGCTGGGAGCTGCGGCCATGCGTTATTGTCTCCTGCCATGGCTTTGCAGAGAGCAGCGGGGAGTTAGTGTGGCTGCAGCAGAGCTCCCATCCTACAAGGCACAAAGAAACAGGATCATCTTGGTAGCATCACCCTGCTGCCTTTGCCTCCTGAGGATTGTGCCAGGCTTCAAAGCCCCATGGGGCTGGGAGAAGGCAAGGGTTGTTTCGTCAGAAGTCGCTTTGGGGTCTTTGCCCTGAAATTTCTTGAATGAGGGGTCCTGCCCTTGCATAACATGACTCAGGTCCCCTGTTATCAAGCTGGGGGGGGGGGGGGCAAGCAGGCTCTGGGGACAGCCAGGCAGAGCAACAGCCCCCAGCTACGGGGCAAAGGAGGACTGTCTGGACCAGCATCTTTAGTGAGTAGGGTCCTTTCCTGGGATCACCCCACTGCACACTCATCTACTTGAACCCTTCTTCATCCCCACCCTTGGGTGTGTGGTGGTCCACCCTACAGAGCCAGAAAAGCTAGGGATGGACTCAAAGGTGTAAGGTATGTTGCGCTTTGAAGCTGGTTCATGAGCACAGAGCTCATTGTCCTGTTGCACTTGTGCCACCAGCATTCATACGTGGCGATTGTGCCCTTGTCCTATGGCCCTCATGGTGGTCCTTACCCCAGCCTGTCCGTTGGCTTCTGCTGTGGACATTTTGGGCTTGCTGCTGCTGTCATGGTTGGGTTTGGGTCTTGTTGTCCAGCCTGGGAGCAGGTGTTTGCTGAACTGAGATGTGGTTGCGTGAAGGCTGCGTGCAATGTGTTGGGAAGGTTTGGGTGCCTCGGTGCCGATCACTCCAAGGGGTGTGGGCATGGACTTGGCCCTACAGCCCATCCAGAGGAGCACTGAGTGTCTGGTGGTGGGTGCAGGACCACCTGCCACTGCAAGGTTTGCATCTCGCCTGTGTTGAGCAGCAGATTATTGCTCAGTACAGGAGGGGGAGCAGCTGTGTGCAGGAGAAACCCTGCTTTGAAGGGGGAGAGTTGTCAGTGTCCCTTTAACTACAAGGTAATGGACTCCCCCACGCTCGGGCTGAGCTCTGCTCCTGCCTTTGCAGGAGCGGTAATGATTGTCAAGGTAGAGCTAATGAGACGTGCACATCTTTAAAGGATCGCGGCTTCTGAGACAAAATTAAAAGAAAAAAGGAAGGGATGGGGGAAGGAGAGAAAGTCCCAACTGCACTGCATTGGCCAGTGAGGCGTCCGTCTATCTGTCCTGTCTACCCTTCAGCAGAATCTTCCCTAAATGACTAACAGGGTCTCTTGGCTTGCTGCTGCAACTCCCGTTTGGCCCTGGGAGCCTCCTCTTCTCCCTGAGGCCCGCGACGGCCCCTCCGCAGGCTTCACTCCTCCAAGCAAGGGAGCGGGGCACAGCCAGGCGTGCGGGAGCGTGGCAAGCAGCACCTTTGCTGGACAGGCAGCAGGAGGACAGGCAGTGGGAGGACAGGCAGCCCAGCCTCTGTACAGCACAGCTATGGGGATAGCACAGCTGGAAAGTGGAATAGGAGGAGAGCATGCAAAGAGATGAAGGATACAGGAATGTCCTGTCCTGGGTCAATTGGAGATATGGGGATGGTGGTGCTGTCAATCCTGGCTGGCTCATCCCTCTCTCCATCCCTTGCTCCCAGGTCTGGCATGCTGCACTTGACACTTCAAAGTGTAGATAAAGGTGCTGTCTGGATGCTGGGGAGTTAGTGATCCGTCCAAATGCCTGCCCCGCAGGGAGAAGGAAGAGGTGGCTCCTCTTTGGTGTTGGGAAATGCCCCGTGGGCAGTCCTGCTGCAGGAGAGGCTGTGCCGACCAGGCTGAGCCAGGATCTGGCCCTTTGGGAAGAGCTGGTGGGAGAGCTGGGAGATTGCGTGCGGTTCATGGTGTGACTGCTGGCACATACGTCTCCTCCCGTTCTCACTGTTTCAACTTCACAGGTTGAATTGGTTCAGAGCAGCCAAACTAAATGAGGAGAGAAATAATCAGTCAAATATTTCTTAAATCTTGTCTTTAAGAGCTAAGTGCTTGGCTGGAACTTTAAGGCAGGTAATGAGGCTCTCCTCAGATCAGCTTGTGATGTGGAAACTGCTAGATTGACCAGGCTGCAACTGGAAGAAAGCTCTGTCACAGCTGGGGCCGGTGTGGCACTGGACTCCCCATGCCCCAGCACTCTGCACCAGCCCACGGCTTCCTGCTGCCTGTGCCCGTCCTTGCCCTCATCCTGCCAGGAGTAAAACCCAGCCGGGAGCAGGGGGGAGCAGCCTGCTTGCACAAAGCTGGGTGACTCCCTTCCGCACAGGGGGATGCGTGTGTCAGTCAGTGCTTTGGAGTCCAGCCCCAGTTTGCTCCGGGCATGCGGGTGGGAGCTCAGGGCGGAGGCGGTGGCTCAGGGGACCCCTGGCCCTCCAGAGGATTCTTAACTGGTTTTCAGTTTTAAGCTGACAGATTGTTTTGCTGCAAAAATCAGAATGACTTCAAGACTTGCAGTGGCTCCATGAGTTGGGTCTCTGAAGTTCATCTCTAGCTGGTGGAAGGGGAGAAGGAAAATAATGTCATTCCTCCAGCAGCCTGGTAAGGACGTGTTGGCAGGGTTGGTCCTTCCTTTTCAAGACACCGTCCTTCCCTCTGCAGTGGGGCACCAGCAGTGCTTGTGTGCAGAAGGATGGCACCTTTGCAAGGCATTTCCAGAGCAGAGGCTTTGGTTTGCTGGAGGAGAAGTGACAGTGCAGGAGCAGCAGAGGAGAAGGGAACAATGCTGGGCAAGAAAGGACATGTCAGGTGACTCTTCCCAGCTCCAGAATACTCACTTTTTCCTTTAACCTGGGACCGGGGAAGAATCTGGTCTTACCTGCTGCTCATGCAAAACTTCTGTGTCCTTACTACTTGCCATGGCCACCTGGCAGCGCCTCGCCATCCTGCTCTCCTCTGGGCCTCTCCCAGGCAGGAGCTGGGGACCCTCTGAGCTTTCTGCTTTATATCCAGGTTTTTTAGGCCTTCTGTTGTTAATTATTGAGATGTAATAATGTGATTAGTGCACTATTAAAAAAATCGCTGATATGATTACCATGGATTTAATATCACATGATATATCATTACATTGTTACATGGTGACAGATGTAATTGAAATACACTTATTGGAGCCTGGGGTCCTGTTTCATTCAATCACAGCAGCACCTCCAGGGGAGAGAGCAGAAATGGCTAAAAAAAAGCATCAGGAGAGGAAATTGTAATGAAAACAAAGAAACTTGCAGCCTGTTCAAGTCTGGGGCAACTGCTGCTATGCCTTTTTCTCTGTAGGAATTTAGAAGGGTGTAAGTCTTGTGGATCAGCTGGAGGGGATGGGTCAACCAAGTTGAAATTGCTCAGAGGGTGAGCAGGAGGACTTGTGTTATGGCCCTGTACCCAGAAGGCTTCCAGCCATCTTGCAGCACGTGAGCCTGGGCACTATGGACACTAGGGCACTATGGACACTATACCACAGACATGCCAGCCCCTCTTGGCTCCTTTTTAAAAGGCAGGTGGACCCCGAGATGGTGCCTGTTGTGCTGTTTGAAAGCCAGCCACCTGTTCCCCACCTTCTGCCTAATTCTGCCTGTTTTTGGAGTCAGGGATTGCTCAGCTGCCTGTGTTTGGATCCAGCCATGACGCGGAGGGCCGGGAGGCAGCCGTGATTGCCAGCAGGACTGAAACCTGGGTTGTGTTTCCTTCCATGTCAGTGAGAGGAGGGGACATCTGTCTCTGCCAGGTTATCCTTGGGAGGATCTGGGCACCTGGGGTGAGGAGAGGAGCAGCTATCACGTACCTTTCGCAGAGGCAGCCTGTTAAACTGGAGCCTGGGCAGGGAAGGGACTCTGCTGTCTCTGCCCCTGGGGCTGTGGCAAGGCTTAGGCTAACAAAATGTACTAACAAGGGAAACACGAAGACCGTACCTGCTGCTGGCACAAACCTGCTCCTGGTCCCTTTCAACGTGGTGGTGAACAAGAAGCTGGTGGTGAACATGGAGGTGTCCTCTTCCTTCCATCTCCTCCCCTTCCAGGGAAACAACTGCCACACACTGTCCCAGGCAAGTGATGTTTGGTGCTGACCTGGGCAGGATGGGGCTGTGGCAAGACCTCAGAGACACAGCATGACATGCCTAATGCACAGTAATTGCTCTGATCGTCACCAAGTGCTAAGTCTTCTCCTGTAAAGAGGACCAGGGAGGGAATGTGGCCTCTCAGAGCTGTGATTAGGACTCAGGTATGCCGGTCCCCAACCCTATGGCAGGTCCCCAGGTTATTTTATTCCAGCAAAACAGTGTGTAGGTGGCTTTGAAACTGAAGGTGCTGTGTTTAATCTCAACCTCATCCAAAATGAAGGAAGGAGGAAGAATTTGTGGATGGAGTGAAGGCAACTTTTCCAACCAAGAGGGGAATGCCAGTGTGCTGAGCTTGAGACATCTGGATGTTTGCATAATGATGCGCCGGCATCTGGCCCTGCATCAGTAGCTCGGCATTCACACATTCAGCACAGCATCACCCCTGCTTCAACGTGTCTGTCCCAGGAGCTGGGTTACAAACCTTGCTGATGCTTGAGGGGTTGTTCTTATTTCAGGCTTTCGATTCTGTGTCCTCCCTCCTAAGAGTGCTCCCACGCCCCTTCTGTGGAGCCAGTGCTCCCATTACAAGCCCTTGTTTTGCTAGGAGCTGTGGAAATTCATTTCCAGCTGGTGTGGGAGCGCTCTGGCTGGGAAGGCTCTGGCAAGCATCTTTCTTTCGAGGTTAAAAACATAATTTCAGTCTGACCTCTGAGTTTCAGAGCTTTTGTTGGTTTTCTCCACCCCCAGATGGTTTTTGTGTGTGATTTTAAAATAGCCTTCTTCTCTTGGCTGAAGCTAGCTGATGCGTCCGCTTCTCATTTGAGGATTGTTGTGTTTTATTAATGCTGTTATTATTCCATTACTGTCATTGTGCTCTTTTATAGCAAATAGCTTAATTTAGTTGAGATACACAGATGCTGAGAGTTTAAGTGAAATCTTCAGCACTTGGTATGCTGGGCACTGTGCAGATATTCTCTGAGCACTTTGATATAAACCTTTCACTTAAAAACAAATCGGCTGCTGAGGCAGTGCTGGCTGGCAGGAGTTTGGGAGAGGGGAGAAGGGGTGGGGGAGTACCTCTTTAGCACCCTAGGGAGGACCTCATAGTCAGGATTATAGGCACTCTGGAATAAAGCTCCCACTGAGGCTTCACCCCCAAGATGGGCTGCGATGGGGCCCCCTTCCCTAGAGATGCTGCGGGACAGGGGGAACTGCACCACCAGCATTGCTGGGTTGCTGTGGGTTGGGATTCGTTATGGGTGGGAGGGCAGAGTGTGCTGCATTTTCTGCTGCTGAAGCTGCCTGGCTCCTGGGAGAGGTGGCCAGTGGTCATGTTGTCACCGCAGAGCGAAAGATACAATGTCACTGAAACCAGATTAATCTGTTTTGAGACCAGTATGACTGCTGGAAAGCTGGACTGTGCTGTAAGTTGTACTTGGGGTAGAGCAGAGGGATTGAGAAATAGTGTTGGTGACAAGATCACTTGAAGGATGAGGGTCCTGTTGTTAGAAATGACTTGGGTGCTTAAGCCTCTTGAGAGGTTGGTGCATTCTAGGTCAGAAGTACCTTAGGTACTTTTGAAATTCTACCTCTTATTGTTGACAGATGTTCGTCTGAAATTGATGCTTCTTGCTTGGTGCCTCTGGGCATTCATTAATACTAGTGATAACAATTCCAGATTGTTTCCTCCACCCATTTCCCTGCCTCCATCCCTTAAAAATTATGAAGGTAAAGCCAAAACCCTGTTAGCGTCATGTTATTTGTGCACTTTACTCTTACTGCCTTGGCAAAATCTGCTGATCTTGGTGCTACCAGTGCCAACATTACATCGTGTGAGGCAGGGAAAGCCAAGAAGGGAGTAAAGTAAAATGGAGCAAGCGGGTGCCAGCCGGGTTGAGATGGTGCTGATGGCAGTGCTGGCTCAAGTGATGGTGTCCTCTCCACCTGGCCATGTTGGGGAGGGAGCTGTATCCCTGCCGGGCAGCCCTTTTGGGAAGCAGTCCTGTGCCTTCCCCTCTCCCACCTGCAGCCCTAGGACACCCTAGTGTTCCTGGGGAGGGCTCCTTCTCTGCCCCTCTCTCGAGCCCCACAGGGGCAGCCTCTTAGGAGTGCAGCTGGCAAAGCCTTGCTTCCCCCCTTTTCCCATGGCCAAGGGAGAGGAGCAGCTCCCCATGGTGTGGCGATGGGTTGGGGAAGAGGAACGTGCTGGCCCACGCTGCCCATCCCCAGTGTGCACTCATAATAGCTTGAGGGTCTGTGGGAAGTTGTCAGAATCATTTTATCTCCCTGCTTTGAGGCAGCTTTGTGGCTTTATCGGACTTCCGAGGCAACCGGGGTAGCTAACAACATGCACGGAGCATCCTCAGCGGAGGAGGCCCGGCGCCCGGTTTTGCTAGAGGTCTGCTTTACCACTTGTGAGAAACGAGTTAACCTCCCTTTGATCTCAGTTCACAGCTAACCCTTTAACAAAGTCCGGAATGTGCGAAGAAATCAATACTCAAGGCATTGAATTTAACACCAGCCATCAACTCAAGCGTAACACACACACTGACTGACTCCGATTACAAGGAGCGGGGTGGTTTGAAGCTCGTTTGCCAGCTCTCTGGGGTGGTGAGGGGCGGCAGCGGGGAGGGCAGGCGCGCTCGCACGGCTTGCTGTCACTCGAGGGGGGAGTGAGAGGGACCTGGCGTGCTCTGCCGTGTCTTCCTGATCGACTCTGCCTCCCAGTGCCCCTTGTCTCTCTCCTTACACCTCTGATTTGCAACCCCAGCAGCTGTTCCCCAACACGGGAGCAGAGAGCTTGGATGCTGTGCGTGGTCGCTGGATGCCGGTTTGTGTGCACGCATAATTGCTCTTTGCTGGTGAGGAGCTGCAGCAGCACTTGAGGCAGGGCAGGTTCTGCTGAGCCGGACAAAAAAGGTACTGCAAGTTAAAAATCTGAAAAATAAAATGCTTCAGGTGGGAGAGGTTGAGTGTCTGGTCAAGGACGCTGCCATGTCATTTCTCCAGCTCCAGTCCTGCCCACAGAGATCTAATTAGATGAGTGGAGAGCTAATTGGGACACCTTGTTCCATGTCAGCCACTCGCTCTTTGCTGGCACATTGGCAGGAGACGGTGGGTCGGCTGCCTGGCATGGCTCTGCGGCCAGGAAAGCCAGGTGGTCCATGGCCAAGAGCTTTCTAGACAGCCCATGAACCTCCTCATCACATCTCATCCCTCCAGCCCTCTGCTGCAGACCAGCTCCCCCCAGGGGGGCATTTCTTCTCACTTGCCCTTCTTATTTCCACCAGCCATAGCTGGAGCTGAGGCAGAAGACGTAGGTTAGGGATGGGTTCACAGGACAGCTGAAGGATGCTGAGGGGGGGTGGGATGAGGGCCATCAGCAGCGGCAAGGCAGCAATGCCTCCTTCTACAATGGAGTGGAGCCTGAGGACATCCATGTGGCCAGGTGTCACAGTCCTTCCCAGTGCCTTACTGCAGGCAGAACTGCAGGCATGGCTAAAAGCCATAATCAGAGAGTGTCCCAGCTTGCCCATCAAGGAGACCCTGGCTGGCTGGCTGCAAGAGAGGGTGGTCACCACCTGTGTCTCATGAGACCCCACCCTGGCTGGTGGGCAGTGAGCCTGGTGGTACCAAAAAGCCATCAGCTGCCTTTTGCTCCCCTGGGAGACATGAGTTGAGGCCTTGGGGACCCAAAGCCCTTGATTTTCTATCATCCGTGTCATAGTATCCTCTGGGACTTTGTCAGCACCATAACACAGGCTGGTCCCCACTTCCCACTCCAGATAGCCAGTCCTGCCCTCCACTCCTGTTTGGCCGTAGCTGCTACAGTTCATCCTTCCATGCCTCCTCTAATGACCTCTTCTCAGGACCTGACCACATCCTCCTCTTGAGTCCTGTTATTCTCTACTTTCCTGACCTCTCTCCAAATTGATTCTCTCGTGGTGTGCTGCCCAGCCCCTTGGACCATCTCCTTCTGTTTGCTCTTCCATTGAAATCGGGGACCCTCAGTTTTGCCGCGTGCTGCCCCAGTGGGCTCTGCTGGCAGGGCCCACGTGCATTGCCTGCTTGCCTGGTGTTTGCATCCATCAGAGCTCTTAGAGTCACTTTTGCTTTAACCTCCTCCGTCTTAACCCTGACCTGAGTCAACAATCATGAGGAAGAGCTGCTGTTCAGATGATCCAGTGTAAACTCTGCCTTTGATTAGACAGGTATCATCCCCAGGCACCGGCGCAGCAGCCTCTTGTTAACTTTCCTTGGTGTTCCCTCACTGCAGCCACGAGAGTCTCCGACACGGGCAAGGGACGCGTAATCTTTATTGATCTTTTCCCTGATGCCTTGTGCATTGTATTCTCCTGCCTTTCTCTTGCTCTTCCAGCTGCCTCTCCTCTGAATAGCTTTGCATCTTGTGGGAGTGCTGAGAAACTCTGTTTTATTCTGTTCTTGCAGAGCAGTAACACTCAGAGACCCCGACAGCTCTGTTGGGTTGGTGCTGTGCCAAATACGAAAGATTGGGTTTTGCGCCTGAGAGTCTGCTGTCTGGGAAAAGGAGGTAAGAGGGAGGAGGGCACATCTTTCCACGCCCCTCTGGTCTGTCCTGTATGGGCCAGTTTCTCTGCATCATGCCAAAGGTGAATTTTGGAGAAAGTCATGGATCTGTCCCAGGAAGACGTGGTGGACATGAGGGTGTGGGAGGAGTCATAGGATGTGAGCAGAGGGAAAGATGTGATAAGATGTGCAGGCAAGTGCATGGAAGTGGTGAGAAGGTCCTGCAGGATCACTCTGATTTCTTTCCCATTCCCCAGGGCCTGGGTTTTAGGAACAGATTATGAAGCTGAGGCGTGAGCCTGCTGGTCACCCAGTGCTCCTCACTTGCTGCCACCCTCCAAGCACCTAACCTTGGCAGTGCCAGCTAGTGAAAACTGAAGGGTTGAGTTGCCTTGTCTTGCACCTGCAATGTGAACAGATGCGCAGTCATACAGTACCTCCCCAGCGCTTTTTTCTCAGTAACCTGTCTGTGGGTCTCTGCCCTCCGTGGTCTCATCCCTGTGTCTGGCATGTTTGTGCAGAGCAACGGAACCATCACTGGATGTGTTCCTTCTGAAAACAGTGCAGAGACACACTGTGTGTGGCGCAAAGAAGCGGTGTGTCTGCTCTGGACAAATAGCTTTGTTTTGCACTGGAAAAACTGGAGTCAAAATGTCACATCAGTGTTTCACACAGGAACAGATTGCTCCTTTCCAGAGAGCAGCATTTCTGTCAGTGGGTTTTACTTTGTGGTTCCCAAGCACAACTGTTCCCATATAGTGAAACAAGACAATATTTTGGGTTTTCCATCCTGGTGTAGAATAAAAGGCAGCGTCAGAGCATCGGTGTTTCGGTGGGCTGGATGTGGTTTCCCAGCCCGTTACAGCAAGAGCAGGCTCCCTGCCAGGAGGCAAGGATGAGTCCTGGGGATGTGCTGCTGCTGCTTCCAGCGTGTTTGATCCAGCCGGGCTCTTTCAAGGTGTGTGGAAATGAGCTACAGTCTCATCATTCCTGCGAAGGCTGGCTTCTCGGGAGGAGATAGCACAAGGGTCACAGTGCCTCTGGAAATCTCCCTTCAGGCAATGTGCCGTCGCATTTCACAGCAGACAGACAGAATAACCTTTAGGGCATGGTAAGAGGCAGCGTTTTGAACTCCGAGCTGGGGAGCTCAGGAGCTCATTTCTCTGACGCATCATCTGTGTCCCTGCTGCTTCCTGCATCCCCCTGAAATACCTTTGTCCTAATCCATCACTTCCTTAGCTGGAATTGAAAAATAAAAGCTGAGGAGTTGGTTCCTTGTGTGCCATCCACACAGAAACCAGTCTCCCCTGCAGGAATGCCCCCAGACCCTCTGCTGTGGCCAGTTTTACCTTGATTTGAACCGCTCTCAGCCTGCATGGTTTTGGGGAGCTGCCCTGCCAAGCCAGCCTCTGGCAGTGGCACGGCTCCCCTGCCCTCTCTCATCTTACCTGCATCCCAGCCTCCTGCAGAGATGTGGTGCTGGGGTCCTGAGCTGTTTTTTTTTTCCCCCACATGTATCTTACGCGGTCGTGGGGAGATGAGTGGGCTGGAGCCAGGCGAGCTGGGCACAGGCAGGCTGGCACAGGCTGCCCTGACAAACCGGGCGTTGCCCTGATGAGCCAGAGGCTCCGGCAGCAGCTCTGTGCCCTGTGTTCCCGGCTGTGCGGCACTGGGAGGAAAGCGCTGACTCTCCCTCCTCCCCTCTCTGGAGTAAATAATGTACTTTTTATTTAGCTATTATTTCCCAGTGGCAGATATCTCCTCGGCTGTCTGTTTAACTATCTTTATCTCGCCCTCCTTCTCTGTTTGATATAGTTATAGATAAACAGATAGCTACCTTAGTAAATAACATGTTTTTAAGAGACCAGTGGTATGGTTAACATAGTGCAGCAGCTGTTGATTTGTCTTTCACCGTTGTTTTTTTTTTTCCTTAAGGAAATGCTTTAAATAAGGGATACTTCATCTATTAAAAAAAAATACACTTGTAGCAGCTGCTAAGCCCATCCATAAGCCTGCTTTACGTTGTATTTGTGATGGGACTGACAGTGCATGGAGGAGCCTGATTATACACAATTCCATTTTAGCAAGCCCTGCGATGTAATTTCACAGGGCGATCAGTGTTTGAATGTAATAGCAGCCTGTGCTAAGGTGTCAGAATATTAAAGGCGCTAATGGAAAAGCTCCCTGGTACACAAGGGGGACAGCATTACAGGAGACGTCGCAGATGGCTGGGCACTAAACTAATGGGGCAGGATCCAAGAAGGGAAAAAAAACCTAGAGAAGGCAGAGCTCACGGGAGCACGGGCACCTGCTTCCCTCTCACACGGAAATTAAACAGCGAGCGAGGCAGAGGCGAGCGTGTGCATGTGTAAAAATAGAAATCGAGGGGGGAAAATACCCCCTTCAGAAGGGCTTGAAGGTTTTGACAGCGAACCTGGAGCTGGCTTTGCTTGGGAAAGGCATGGGGTTAGATTAATGGGGTGTGTGTTTGGGGGACTCTGGGGCACATCTGAGCATCACAACTGTTGTTCGTGGCCCTGGAAAGAGAACGGTGTGATCAGTGCGTACTGTTACCCCCATCCCTGTGCAATCTGGCAAAACTGCAGCTAAACCCAGGGAGGGGGAGATGTGCCCACCCCGCTGCTGCCTCAGCGCCTCAGCTCTGCAGCATCTCTGCTGTGGCACCATCATGCCCTTTTCTGTCCTCATATGTCCAGGGGCTGACTGTGGGTCTAATTTTGGGGCGATGCCAACATTTGCCAGTTTTCCAGCACCACTGGAGGCATCTTCCCCTTGAACCCACACTTTCCCCAGGAGCAGCCAGAATCGGACTGGTCCGTTCTTGTCTGTGTGGACAGGCAACCGCGGCTGCAGTGAATCATCCGTGAAGTGTGTTTGCAGGTTTTCCTTGGTGTCATACCCAGCTTCCCTGCTCTGCTGGCCATGGTGTCATGCTGGGGAAAGGTTTATCACCGCTTTCCTGCTTGAATTGGCTCTGCAGGGGCTGGGGTGGTCCCTGGGGATGGCACTGCAGGACGTGAACCTCTCTTTCCTAGGGCTGGAGGGGTAAATCAGACACGTGTAGGTACTCCCAGGTAGCTGTCTGCCATGTTGTCGTGTGTCTCTGCTTTTCAGGCACTAATCAGAAGCTGCTTGTGTATCTCAGCGTTGGGAGCAGGTTGCATACATCAGTGTAAGCTTGGGTCTCGGTCGCTCTGCGGTGCAGCCAGAAATGCCAGGACACGGGGGGAAGGCAGCTCTGTTCAGACAGACATGACCACTTGTCCCAGACTGGGAAAGGCACTGGGCATGTGTCCTTCAGCCCCTTGTCTCTGCAGCAGTCCCTGGTTCCTGCTGCGATGCTCTGCTTGGCTGCCTGACCATGAGCCCAGACCCCCCATCCTTGAGCTGCTTTTTTGGCAGGTTATGGCTCTGCTTGTCCCCTCTCCCGGGCCAGCGCTGGCTTGTGCGTGCCCCAGCTCTATTTCCTAGCCCTCCAGGGACCCAGACCTGTAGCTTTGTTTAGCTTGGGACCAAACCCAGGGCTTGGACCCAGGTCTCCACAGCATTAACCTAGTGTGTCACCAGCCGCAGAGCACACAGCAGTCGAGAACATTTTATCCAGGATAATCCCCAGCCTGGGAGCAAGGCAGAGACTGTTCTTGTTCAAACACAGGGAAATGTGAAGCCTAAACCGCTTGGCACTTTGACACTCCGGAGTCAGGCACACGGGCGTGTTTCTTTTGCAGCCTAACCTGGGACACGCACTAATCCTGTACAGCGGCAGGGCCACCTCCTGCTGCCCGGGGGGGGCTGCAGCACCCGAATGCACCCTGCAAGAGGGGCTGTTGCTGGCTGCAGGGTCCGTCCTGCACCTTCTGAAGCCGAGAGGAGTTTTGCCAGTGAATTTGCACAGCTGTGCCTGATTGAGGGTATTGCCAGGACATGGGCAGGCTGAGGCTGCTGAGACATGTGTCTGGGTGAAAAGGAGAGCCAGGTGTGAGGTCATTGTTTCCCTTTTGCAGTGCTCCTGGGGACAGAGATCTGGATGGCACAGGGTGCTTATTTTAATAAGGAGAAAACACATATATCCTCCGCATCTTATCTGACACCCTTCCCTTCACCTTGTCCTGTCCTCCCATGGACTGGGGGTACCTCACCTCTGAGAAGCACTTCCGAAAGGTGGGCTCCTCTGTGCCCAGCGCTCACCTTTCCAAAAATAGACCGTTCTTGTTTTTATTTGTTTAATTTGCTGCCTGACATGAGACATAAAGATGTGGCTAACAAGCAGCTTTGCAAATAGATGGACCAAGGTGGTCACCAGCTAGATTGCCGAAAGTTGCTCAGTAAGGCCAGGTAGGGCTAGGAAGGTGGCTCATGCTGAGGGCTCCCTGCTTGTCCAGGCTGTATGAGGAGGTGGCTGTATGGCTCTGTTCTGCAAAAGACCTTCACATGCCATTGCATGAAGAGAGCAGAGCACCAGGCAGGGTCCAAGCACCTTTTTAGTGACATGGGAGCACTGTGTCCACATCCCATCCTCCCACTGCAGGGTGCTGGCAGTGGCAGGAATTTCCGAAGGCAGCATTTGCTTCCGTCTAAGTGGGGCCAGACCCATTCCTGCTGTCCTCATGTTCAGTGTGTCCCTCTCTTTTCCCCCACAGCTCCTGTGGGGTTTGTGCTCTGGAGAGGGATGTCCCCCGTGAAAGGGCACCTCCAATGGCCAAAACCCCAGCCAAGCCACCTCCTGTTCTTTGGCACTGACGATTTATTTGTCAGAGGACAAATGCCCTCTACCCTCGTCATCCCCACCCCTTAATTATTAGCACAGGTGTTTAATCCGAGGCTTTGGTGGGTGCCACGTTGGGCAGAAGTTGTTTTGTGCACACGGTGGCACTCATGAGGGTTCAGGGAGCTCGGTGCACTGAGAAAAAGTAATTAAATGTGAACAGTGTTAATGCTGTACCTGGTCAGTCTGCAGGCCCCTCTTGCCGCTGCGTTTGTAGAAATTAAATGCAGCGCAGCAGAGATCCGTAATATGCGTGGACAGAAAGGCAGGGATGGATGGAGTTGGTGTCAGGGCAGCAATTGCTTATCATGCCTTATCTGGGAATATGAAACTGTATTGCATGACATCCAGAGGCAGGCTGAATAGATATGCCAATTCATCTCGAGCCCGGGCTTTGACAAGCTAGACTGCCCTTGTTGAAAGGCATCAGTCAAACAAGAGCTGCTGGCTGCTTTTCCCTTTCTTATACTTTCTCTTGCTCCCGCGCTCCTTCTCCCTCTCTCGCCACCTCCCCTCCCTCCACCTTTTTTTTTCTAAGCTTTTTCCACACAAAATTGAAAAGCTGTGGCAATAATAATAATAAAAGCCCCCCAAACTAATACCGTTTTAAGTACACCCCCCTCCCTCCCCAAATGGGATTGATAAGGAACCCCAGTGTATGAAGGCATGTTTAGATAACATTGAGAATATTATAGCGAGTGAGAGAAAGTAGGGGGAAAAGCTTCCTGCCGTGTCTAAGCCAGGAAAGGCGACAGCACCCTGGCTAATACGAGTGTTTAATATTTGATGTGTTGGGATAAAGCAGGATCACCTTCGAATTGAATTGAGTGTCAGAATGAGAATCTATTACTGAAATTCTTGTGTGATTTGACAGCAAAGCAGACGATGTTATTCTTCACTAGTTACCGCAATCTTCTCCCCTACATCACTTAAATATTTTTTTCTTTGCTTGAGTAAACACACATTATCCTTTTTTTTTTCCAACCCCCTTTCCTTTTTTCTCTCCCTCTTTTATACTTTTTTTTTTCTTAAATCAAACCTGCCTTTTGCAGGGCTGATGGAGTAGATTGTTATTTCTTTATTTGTCCTATTAAATGGAATTCCTGATCGTTTAATCCTGCTTTTGTAAGTGATTTAAAAATACTTGAAAAGCTGTGAATGCAGCAGCGCTTCTGACTAAACTGCTTAAAAGGGACATGCTACACCTGGGTTTATCTCCTGCCTCCCGACAGCCAGCCAGGGCTGAGCCATCCCGGGCTCCGTGCCTCTGTCCTGCCGGACAAGCTTTCCTCCGTGCCCTCCCTGCAGCACAGGAGCTCTTCCGTTGTCAGCCAGGGCTTGGCAAGCTGCTTATTCATTACCTGCCTCTTCTTTAATTGCATTCAGCCCCGATCCAGCAGCCTTGTTACTAAATGATTTGGCGGTGGGGTCGGGCCCTAATTGTCATTAGATTTGCCTTGTGTCGTGCCAGAAAGTCTGCATGGCAAGAAATCCTGGCAAGAAATGTCCACATCGCATCCTTGAAGTGGGCTTCAGGTGGCGTGCAATTAAGATGGGATGTGAAGGGGCCACCTTGGAGTCTCTGGTGTCCTGGGTGCCATGTGGGGTTGTCCTCAAAGACACCCCCAGCCCCAAAAGGTTACATTTACTGGGTGGCACTAAAAACACTTTAAGCTCTCCTCAAAAGCCCACTTAGTTGTAGACATGACCTCTTTTTTTTTCTTCTCACCATACAAAGTAATAGAAAACCTTGACACCTCATCATGGCAGCAGCGGAATGAGGGGAGTTAGAGGGAAATGCTTATTTTGGGTGGACGCGGCGCACAGCTGACATGACAAGAGGAGGAAGATGCTTTTGCTGTCACGAAGTCATTTTCTCCGTTGCGAAAATGTCAGGGGGGTCGGCTCTGATCAGCAGGCTGCTGTGCCCAGCCTGATCCTGGGGGAGCGTAGCAAGCGCTTACCACTTGCCAAAGCTGAGGGCAGCTTGGGAGATCTCTCAGATGCTTTCTGTCTGTTTTAAAACATGTTTTTCTCAGGCATCTTTTGGAAATTCTTAACAGAATCTTTCAACAAAAACCACCATTTTTAAAAATTCCTTAGTACCTGCCCTTCAGCATCTTCTCAAACCACTGAGCCCCTTTGCTCCTAGGAGGATTTTTTCCAAAAGGAAGTATTTTCTCCCTGCCTGAAAGTGTCCATATTAGTATTAAAATTACATATAGCAGGTGAAACATGTGAAACCTCTTGATGGGACATGGAAAATGACAGGGTTGCCAGGCTGGGCAGGGCAGGAGGGACGCTCTGTGCCTGTCCTGGCAATTCTTGCTGCTGTGGTTTGTGGACATGCTTGTGCTGTTGCAAAGCACAGAGCCCCTCTTGCCTCCTGCCCTTCAGCTAAAGCACCCAGGGTAGTGCAGTGCCAGCAGCTTTAGTGGAGGGAAAAGGGGCTGGCAGAGTAGGTCACAGCATCGACACGTGTGGAAGGGACCGGGCTGGCTCTGTCACCCTAGCAGAGCTCCGGCAGCTCCGTGAGGATCAGCCCCGTCCCTCCCTGTGCACGCAGGAAGGATTTGTGGGGCTCCCCATGTAAGTGAGCATCCTGACCTCTGCACAAGTGCCCTGTTTGCATGATGCAGGACGTTAAATCTTGCTTTAATGTGACTGCCAAACACCAGTTTTTGTGAAGTGTGCCGGGCACTTCCCCATAAATAAATGAGTGAGCATTATTCAGTCCACTTCGATCAATACATCAGCTTGACAAGTTCCAGTTCTGGGAATTTTCTGACCCCTTTGAACATCTTATCTGTGGTTGTGCTGCTTATAAACCACGGTGCACAGTCCAAACAAGCTCCAGGGATCAGGGCATCAGGACCCAGCTGTGTTGGTGCTGCCGCCTTGCCAGCCAGTTGCTGGGGTTAGGAGGCTGGTTTGCACTGGGATTGCAGCAAGGGCAGGTGAGGCGAACTCCGCGTCAAACTGGAACGCGTTTTCATAAGAACTGGACAAATCCTAGCTGTGTTCTTCCACCTGCAAGCAGTACTGTGGCACTGCCCAGCATCGCTGGTGTGCTCTCCGTGTGCTCCTGTCCCAGCACAGAGAACCATCTTTGACCGTCTTTGTCCCTCAGCGCTACTAGGAGTGGTCCATGGAGCTCTTGTTTCAGGATCTTTGCAAATTGAGGTAGATGCATCATGGCCGCTGGGAAGTTTTGTGACCCAGTGCAACAGGAAGATGGTTTTAGACCTTTATTATAAAGCCAGCCCTGGATGCTGTGATTCTGCACATGCAGCATTTCCCCTACTCCAGGCTGCTGTACCCCATGTCTTATCCCCTAGTAGCTCTCCACCTCTGTTTTTTGGATTTTCTGCAGGTTATGTGAGGTCCAGGTTACCTGAGGACCTACCTGTCTGTACTGGCACTTCTGACAGGGTGTGGATTATCCGTGGTGCTGGCTGTATGTGTGGAAACACAGTATGTTCCTAATCTCCTGTGGCTGTTAGCTCACATTTATCACAGGAGTGTCTGCTTACCTTTGATTCGAGATCCCTACATCAGGGACCCAGGGCGGTATTTGTCTGTGAACTGCTGCGTATGCCTATGGGATTGTATAAGTAAATAAATATAATTAATAATCATCTGACTTCAGAGCAGCATTGGCAGGGAGGTAAATGCAGCCTTCATAGAATTACAAACAAAATCAGGAAAAAAGGGAGACCTTTCTAGGAGCTTGTATGAATGGAAATAGTTGTGTTCAAGCTGCTTGAGAATTATTCTGCGAACATTGTTTGGGTGGTTTTTAGCAGATGAGAGGCACCGAGTTTGTCTCTAAATCAGAATTTTGACTAAAACCATTTAAAAATACCTTTTTTAAATGATGCCTATGTTTTTTATCAATTAACATGCAGATGAAAATAAAATGCAACAGGGTCTTGGCCCTGCTTCAGTGTCTGACGTAGAAGGGGCAACCCAGTCCCTGCAACACCAGACTGAACCAGAAGGAGGGACAAAATTAGTGTAGTTTCCTCACAAAAAGGGTTTAGTGGCATTTTTTTAGCTCCTTCAGCTTGCAAGCAAAACAGGGGCATCTCAGACTTTCTCAGAGATATGCCATAGAGATATGCGCTGAAGGAGCAGGGGTCTGTGTTGCTGCAAGCACCCGTGAGGAGCTGGAGCAGCAGTGGTGCCGGCGGCAGAGCAGCTGCGGTCAACACCGAGTCCCAGTGGCGGTGGCTCGCTGGTGGCCATGGCCAGCCCGGTGGGCTGGGAGCCCTGTGTCTGGGGGCCTCTGGCACTTTCCACCTCGCTTTAACAGTCAGAAGAACTTCGCTGTTTAAAGATTAAACGTTGTCTTTAAATATTAAACAGCAAAGCTCCTCGCTTTTGATTGCGTGGCTGGTGCCAGCAGGCGGCTCAGAATTGCCAGTTTTAATTAAAAAAGGTTTATTTTCCAACACAGCCCGGCGATGGCTCCTCCTCCCGGCTGGAGCTGGCTGCCCTCTCCCCTGGCCTGCCTTCAGCTCTGCCTCTCTGCCCACATTTCCCTCTGCCTGCAGCGAAGTGACGGTCCCTGCCCAGCCCCGAAGCGTGAGTGGCCTCGTCTGGGACTGATCAATGCCCCTGGCACTTCTTCCAAAACCCCAGGAAAAACAATTAAAACGTGATCGATCCTGCAGGCAGCTTTGAATATGCATAAGTGCACACTTGACCTTCAGTGGTCAGGCCAACTTCCACCCCGGCTGCTTAGCTAGTTTGCTCAGGTATTGCTGCTGTCCCAAATGACCTTGATGAGGAAAGCAAAGCGTGATGCAAAGATGGGCTGGGTGCTGATCCCGGGGCCAGGGCAGGCACTGCCAGCTCCCTGCTGACACTGCTGCTGTGGGGCTGGGGGAGGCAGGCTGGGGTTGGCACTAGTGCCCAGCTGTCAGGAGCTTTCCAGAGCTGTCCCCATGGCTTTCCCAGCCTCCCACTGTGCTCCCTCAGTTGCGTCTGGCCAGGGTCCGAGGGATGTGTCGGGGCTGGGAAGGCAGCTGGTAGCTCAGAGCCTGCCTTGCTGTGGTGCAGGGACAGCCCTGCTCCCTTCCTGTCCCATGCATCCTCCCTCCAAAGCATGCGGAGGCACCCCTTCCTCAGGGATGCCCTCCTGGGCCTGGATCCGCTGGTGCTGAGCACAGGGACCTTCATGTGCTGTGCCTGGGCTTGTTCTTTGGGACGGAGCCCAGGAGAGGGAGCCACACGCGGAGCTGCTGCCACCATCACCCAGGGCCACCCAGCAGGTGGGTGGTGGGGTTGTATCCTGCACCCTGACCCCTCGGCTCCCCTCTGCCCCGCAGCCAGCCAGCCTGCATCCCAGCCACAGTGATGAAGATACCAGAGTGTGTTTGTTGAAGGCGAAGGAGACCTCCCTGTTGTGTACACAAAGTGTAATTTCAGTGAATTATGCATAGACTTAATTAGGAGTTTTAATTGCTAATCATCTCCCAACAGGATTAGCAATGCTGTCTATTAATTATCTGTGGAGCCCTCTGTTTTGCTAAGGCCGGAGTAACACAGCAGCATGAATGGTTACGTAGGCCAATAATAAATTAACTCCCCCAAGCCCCGTGGCTCCCAGCGGGCTGCCGGCAGCGGGGACTGTGTAGGGGCCAGCCCTGCCTGCACTGGGCGGAGCAGCAGGTAGCGGGGGCAGAGGGACCGGCAGCAGGTCCCCGTGGCAGGCAGGTGCGTGGTGGGCTGGTGGGGGGACCGCTCGGGTTGGTGGTGGGCTGGTAGGGGGACCACTCAGCTCTGCTTGCCCAGTTCGGCTCCATTCCCACTGCAGAGAGCATCTCACCCAGCGTTCCCAGCCTGCGGAGGGTGCAGGCGATGCCCTGCTGCACCGTGGCTGTGGTTAGCAATGATCCCCGCTGCAGGAGGGAGATAGGGGCTGCCGGATTGACCTGATCTCATCTGGGGACAATGGCCCTCACAGCAGCAGAGATAGCACCGGCGTGAGCGACGCTAAGCCCACGGGCCCTTCTTACTGCTGACAATGCGGCGCTGAGCTTAATTCCTCAAGATGAAGAAGATACGTGGCTGTCAGGCTGTAATTACAGCCGTGCGTGTGACACGGAGGCCTGGCAGTTTTCACATTTGTGTTGTCCGATGGGTTTTTGTGCTGCTCGGGCTCCTGCCTGCCTCGCTTCTGCTGGGAGCCCTGGCAGGGGACACGGTGGGGACGGAGCAGGGCTCTGTGCGGTGGGGTGAGCAGCACTGGCTCCTGTTTGGGTTTGTCCTGGTGATGGAGAGCCCCGAGGCAACTGGTGCTCTGGGGATGGAAAGGAGAGGGGTCTGGGAGGGCTGTGCTTGCTGGAGGGGAAGGGGGCTGCCAGCCTGGGAATGGGCACCCCCTTTCCAAACCACACTGACTCCTGCTGACAACCCCATCCTTGGTGAAGCAGAAGTGGGGGGACGATGTTGGAGCAACCCAGGGACATGTGGGACGAGTTCACAGTCCCCGGCTCACCCCAGTGTGGCGAAGGTGGCCTTGGGGGTGCTGATCAAGTACAGCTCCCATCAGACCTCATGAGGGTTGTCACCTGTACAGGGACAGGCCCTGGACACCTCTTCTTTGAGGAGCATCAGTTGGGACAGGCCAGCGTGAGGGTGCTTCATGCAGGCAGCTCCAGGAGAGCTGCTACGAGGGCGATGCGCGGGTGGGTCCACACCAAGTACCAGGAACACAGACCCACACCTGCCCCGGGAGCAGCCAGGCCTGGGCAAGTACAAAACGTGTGTGCGCTGTGCACCAGTCTGACCCTCTGCTTCTCTCTTCCAGGCGTACAGCTTTGCCATGGGGAGTTGGCCAAAGAACGGGCTCTTAGACATGAACAAAGGACTGAACCTACAGCACATAGGGAGGCCTCACAGCGGGATAGGTGAGTGCTGCCGCCCCGCGCTCTTCCCATCCCCGCAGCTGCTGCTCTGGGTGTGCAAGATGTGCCTTGGCTCTGAGAACTGGTCCAGGCTGGGGTGCTGAGAGCCAGCCAAAGGGCTGTGAGATCTTGAGCTGGTGGAAGGGACAAAGATGTGTCAGGGGAGGATGAGCTCTTGGCTCCTGGCACATCCCAGGGTGGCAAATGCACCTGCCTGTCCCTCTGGCCAGGGTGTTGCTCCTTTCCTCTGCCACTCTGGCAGTTCTCAGGGTGCATGCAGGCAACACCAACACTCACACGGTGTCTGGAGCACAGTGCAGGGGTCCCCAGGCTGGGAGAGATACTCTCCTTGTTGGGCCTGTCCTCCAGCTGCTCTGGATGCTGCATCTGTCCTTGGAACGGAGGTGCTCCCAGGCGATACAGCCCTAGGAGCTGGCTGGAAACATGCTGCAGAGTGAAGATGCGTGTCCCCAGCTGGAGAACTGAATCATAGTCCCATTTGCTCACATATGTGATGAGTTTCATGGTCCTGCAGCTGGCTTCAAGATAAACAACTGAGAATACCATGCACAGTGGCAGAGCTCCATGTTTCCCCTAGCTCCTCCCCACCAGGGATCAAAGTGGTACAAGGAGGGAGACCTGGCCCAGGACACTGAGGCCATGTATCTGCCTGCTGCTATACGCTGGGGGTGCGGAGTTGGGACAGCAGCAGGCTGCAGTACGGACAGGAGCTCAGATTTACTGTGCTGTAGGCAGGACTATAACTTAGGGCTGCATTGCTCTTGCCTGTCTTGTTTCTGTGCGGGGCATTGGATCATCTTATGGAGACCAGTGGTCAGGTATTCCCTCCCAGCCCTTCATCTGCGATGACTTGTGAGCATTAAAGTTTGCAAGGAGGTAAGATTTCCTTGGAAAAGTCACCGGCTACCCAGGCCTTGAAGAGGCTGCTTAATATTGTTTCAAGACTAACCATTAAACTCTCCAATCAATCCAAGTTAAGGAGATGAATTATTTAAAGCTCACCAGCTTTTAATTAGCAAGCTCCTTTTGAACTATGGATCTGGTTGCATTATTGACAGAGGTAGCATTAAAATTTGCTTCCTTGCCTGGAAGCAGATTTGCTTTGCTTGTGTGCCATGTTGGGGGGATGACGGGGAGGGAGGAGGATTGCAGGAGTTGTGTGTGCATGTCCTGCTCTGGAGACTTGGGCTTTTCCTAGGGTCTCCTGGGGGATGCAGGGTTGGTTTGTGCATCGTCTTTCCTCATTTTATTTGTGGCAAGAGCTCTCTGTTGCTGTCATCTCTTAGTCTGACAAAGCGTTCCCAGCTCTGGTGTGTCATCTGTCTGCTGTTGGTTTCTGCCTGTGTTTATCTCAGTACTGTTGTCTTGCACAGGTGTCTCTCTGCCTGACGGAGTTCAGAGAGATGCTGTTCCCTCCCTGCTCCAGTCCTTTAGGAGGGTTTTGCTTCTTCATTTCTGCCAAGCTCCCTCTGTGGAGGAGCATTCCCAGCCGTCCCTGGAACAGGGTGACCCACAGGTAGATGGCTTATGGAGAAGCAAGGCCCAGCACCAAGCTCCCTTCTTGCAGCGCTCTGTCCCAGTGGCAAACCTGCCTTTCACACAGTTTGGAGTGGGGTTTACATGAGTGCTGTGAAGGATGCCAGGCCAGCAGTGTGACTGTCTCCATCTCCCTGGCACCACCAATGGTTCACACATGCCTGGTGTGTTGCAGCCTGCTGGCTGCTCCATTTGGGCTGGGTCCAGAGCAGCTCTGCTCCGGGTGTCTGCGATCCTCTGCCTGCAGTGGCAGCAGCTGCTGGCACCCCATGCCTGGTGGCTTTACCACAAGCTGAGCCCCTGGGAGTGAGCTGGAGGCATGCACAGTGCGTTGAACGGCAGCTGGGGAGAACAGCTTCTCCTCCTGGCCAGCTTGGGAGTTCCAAAACCAGCTGCTGCCTGTGGTGTCAGGGCTACTGGCTTCCTGCCTGGCATCCTGCCTGGGAGAAGGCTTGGGGCAATGCTGGTGTCTGGAGACATGCTTTGCCTGGCATTTTGTCAGAATACCAGCTTCCTGGCTGTCTGGACACTTCAGTTCCCAGCCTGTTAGCTTCTCAGGTCCTAGACATGGATCAAGCTTTGGGTCTAGGTGACAGCCCGAGAGGTCCCCAGGCCAAGAGCTGAGGAGGGGCTGCTCACTGCGGAGGTGACCTGGCTTCCCTGGATCCAGCTTTGCTGCCTCATCCTGGGGCAAGCGTCGGTTCTGCAGAGCCAAGTCCTCTCATATTGACCACTGGGACTGGGCACTATCATCCTAATTGCTGACCTGAGCAGCCTTCACCACTCTCCTCCTTCATGCTCTCAACGGCTCTTGCGTCTGGTTTGGGAGGAGCCATCCCTTTCCCTGCCAAGGGCTGTCCTCCCCTTCCCTCTCTGGCTGTAAGGAGCCCCGATCCTGACACAGCCCTGCCCACTCAGACGAATAAATGACCCCTTCTCAAGGACTGCTGCTGGAAGAAGAGAGTGGAGAACAGTGAAGCACGCTGCCTGCCTGTGCAGCTCTTGCTGCCCACGGTGAGACAAGAGCTGGCTGTGGCTCTGGGGATGCTCCTGTGCAGTCTAGAGCCTCCTTTGCTTTTGTGGCTGGTCCCAGAGTACCCCACGGTCGAGGGAAGGTGGGGAGCTGAGAGGTGGGTCCCCAGGGCTGCCCAAGGTGGGTTGCTGATGTCCAGAAGTCTGCAAACCAAAGAGGGCTGAGGAGGGAGCAGGAAAGCAATGCGTTAGTCAGCTGCAGTGGTTTCACGAATTCGTGCCGTGCAGGAGAGCCTCTGTGCACCCCTTTCCCAGCAGCAAGGGCAGCAGTCCGGGGGGATGCAGGCAGTCCTGTGAAGCCTCAGCTCACTTATGCGGGGGTGAGCAACATGGATGTTCCCCTTCAAATCCGACAGAAAAATTGCAGTGGATGGCCACTTGTTTTTGCAAACAATTTGCAAGGAATTTTGCTGTCTCGCCCGATTGGTTGTGTATTGCTGTGTTTCCAAATCACTCTCTGATGCACTGGCTCAGCAGATATCTGCTCCAAATCCCTGGACTTGGCATGCTCTGGGACCAGTCCCACTCTGTGCTTCATCTCCTCTCCTACATCTTGTTCAAAATCCTGGAGTTCAGAGTGCTCGACACCCTGCAGGGCCAAGGCTGGGTTCTGGATGGGAACCTCACCTGTAGCCTCTGGTGTGTGTGGGCAGGAGGGGCTCGCGGTGGAGCACGGTGGAGTCTTGGACCACATCCCCTGGGACATGAGGCTGGACACACACAGCAGCCAGCTGCTGAACAGGGCTCATGTTCTTGCTTTTCTCTGATTTCTGTTCATGAGCAAACAAGCTGCAGATCTTGTCAAGGGGTTAGAAAGTGGTTTGTGTCACCAAAGTGTTTTGTGTCACCAAATACAGCAGAGTGTATTTGCATACACTGCAAATACAGCTGCCTTGGGGTTGGATGGGTAAGGGTCTGCTGCAGTTGTTTTCTTGGTAGGGAAAAGGGAAAGGAAGGGAAGAAATGTCAATTATTTCAGCTTGTTGAGAAGTGCTGGGTAGAATAAGGAGGTAGGAAAGTCCTGCTCCAGGGAGCAAGGATGCAGAAAATCCTTCCCACCTTGGGAGGTGGGAAAGGAGCGAAAGGGGAGTGAAAGCTGTCCTCTCTTGCCTTTTCTTGGGTTGGTAATGTGGCTGTCAGGACCAGAGAGGACTTTCTGTAGCTTCCATCTCTCCTCAAATACCGATTAAATGGGTGTCAGCTCTAGCATGGGCTGTAGGATATTGGGGTGAGGAACTTATTTTTGTCTGGTTGTTTTTTGGCCCTCAACAAAATGAAGATTAGTTTTGCCAAGAAGTTGCTCATTTTACAGACATGCGCACATTGAGTTTCTTAAAACGTGTTCGAAGTGCTGCTTGCCCAAAAAGAGCTGCAGCTTGTAAGGGGGTCTTGGCATTCCCATGCAAAGACCAGCGTTCACAGGCTCCGCGCCACTGGAGCTGGGTGCTTGCATTGGGGTCTCTCTACTGAGTTTCAGAGACTGACCTAAATCAGAAGGATTAAAATCCCATGCTGTAGTTATCATTTAAATCAGCCAGCAGGGCACATGGATTCAGTCATTGATTTTCTCTATTTTTGCATTTCTTTTTTTTTTTTACCTCTTTCTGTGAAAAAGTTGAAGTTTTACTGACCAGCACCTATCAAACCGAGTGCAGCTCTCCTTACCCCTACCCAATTGATATATATTTATTTTTTTATTTGTCAGATGTCCTGTATTGATTACATTTAGTTTGATCGATTATATAACATCGTATGCCTTTAGTCTTAGTTTTTAGGTATTTTTTACATTAGAAAAATGGTGAATTGCCATTTGTTATTAAAGAGGCGATTATTAAATTATTACTCATGATTTGAGTTGTGATACTTTTGGATGAACACTGGAATGCGATGCTAAAGTACCCCAGCAGTATTTTGAATTGGTTTTATTAGTAGAAAACTGTTTCTCTTTTGTGTGCTCAATACAGAAGGAAAAGTAAATTTTAGAATACTTTTTAGTTAAAAACACCTTGTGCGTGAAACCAAACCAAGAAGTGATTGGTAAGCTGAAGGAATGTTTCTGTGATTTTAGAATTAGCACATCTCACCCTCTCCCACCTTAATTTGTTGTTTTGTTTATTTCCCTGATTATGGAAAAGATAGAAAGCACTCTTTTTTTTTCTCCACTCCTTTGTTCTTTGTCAGACAGCTAGTGAACAGAAAACACTGAAAACAGTAAAAAGTTTCCAAATCTGGAGAAGTAGATGCTGCTGGGAAAGTTTATTTCTCATTTGTCAGCTCTGCTTCCACCTCCAGTGCATTGACTGTCTTTAAAACATGGTGTTACCCCTTGCTGCTGGTCGTTTTTGAATCTAATTGCATTTGATTGAATCTTTAAAGTTTAGGCTTTAGCATGCAGATTATTATGATTCTAGATCTAGTTCTACATGTCTGGTTTGGGGTTGTTTTTTTTCTTTTTCTGGGGAAGAGGGTAGCCAGGCTGCTCTGTCTCTCGCTAACAAACCTGCAGTACCCATCCCAGCAGACCAGGAGATGTGGTTCCATAGTAGCACCTGTCTTGACGCCTTACCCTCACTGGCTGTTTTACACCAGCTGCTGTGATCCATAACCCTCTACATGGAGCTTCACCACCTTCCCTGTTCCCACAGTCCCCTCAGCCGGGGCTGTGCCGGGCTCCTCCGTGGGGGTCCCTACCTGGCCAAATGGAGAAGCCCTGTCTGCCTGGGCATGTCAGCAGCCCGTGCGGTGAGCGACCCAGCAAGCCACCGTGCCTTCCCGGCTCCATCTCTCTCTTTTCATTTACTGATTGGAAATCTCAGAAGGTTAGGGTGTGATATTGTTCCTGGTCCAGAGCATTAATTAGGCCTCGGAAAGAAGAAGAGGAATTGCGTGTTTTTAACAGTGAGGTTAATGGGATGCTCGCAGAGTAGACAGTTTTAATGAGCTTCAACTCGATGTGCAGTGAGTTTACTCTTTGTGTTAAAAGGGTCACACTGCAGTAGTTTGATGTGGATTGTCTCCTGGCCCCCGGTGTCATAGGTGAGCGTCTGTCAGAGTCCAGTCAGAGCGCATTTACTTAGTGACACGATTCTAATTAACTACCACGAGCTGCCACCGCCGCAGGGAGCCGGGCCAGCACCAGCCGGGGGTGCCTCCTGCCCGCTGGAGCCGTCCCTCTCCCCGCATCGCTCTGCCTGCGTGTCCCAGCAGTGCTGGGCTGCTCTCCGCACTGACATTGAAGGAGAGGGCGGCGAGGGCCGCGCTCGCTAAGTGCAGTGGCAGGCGGCGAGCCACCCGCCGTAATGGGTGCCTTTGGCTGTCAGCGCTGGCTGTCCCCTTGGGAGCTTTGTGGCAGCTGATGAGGCTTTGCCTCGCCCTGCAAGGTGCTGGGAGCTTGTGGGCCTGGCAGCTTGTGGTCCTGTGAGCTTGCTGGCTTTATTTCAGCCTCGTCTCATTCTTCCCTTCTTTCCTTCCCTCTCTTTCATTTTCCTGGGTCTCCCAGCAATGCAGGGAAGCCTGCAGCCCCCAGCATCTGTGGGATCCCCAGTTACCCTTGGTGCCCACCTGTCTCCTCTGCGATGCAGCAGGAGGAACAAGGGGACAGGGACAGCATTTTGTGAAACTCCCCTCTGTTTTTTTGACCACCTTCTATCCCAGCCCACGTGGCCCTGGCTGGCAGAGCTGGTCCCACCCTCCTCATCACTCCCAGGAGAAACCTTGGAGAACCTCATGCTTCCCTGGATCAGCCCATTCTTCAGCTCTTTGTGGTGGCACGCAGCTGATGCCATGCCCAGGGGCTGTGCTGTTTGTGCCACACCGTCCTTTTGCCAGGGGATGCTGAAAGCAAGAGCCGAGCATGGGGCTCAAGGCTGCTGAGCGGGGCAAGATGCTGCCCCGGGGCCACTGCCTTGCACACAGCGGCCCCAGCCCAAGGCAGAAGAAGAAAGGCTCCAAGTTAAATAATTAAAAGAGACTTAAGTAAAAATCAACAGAAATGTCATCAAATGAGCAGTGTCATTTTGAATTAGCGCTTGTAAAGGTCAGGCGGATGCAGAACAGGTGGAGCGGCTGCGTGCCGGGTGTCACGGCCAGGCAGCGCATCCCGGCACCCAGGGAGGCAGGGTGGAGGGACCAGACCAGCTGTGCCAGGGACCTGCTGGACTGTGGGCACGGGGACAGGGTGGCAGGCTGGTGACAAGGGGTCCTTCCACAAGCACCAGGTCCCGCATCCCCGAGGAGGGGTAGGGAGGGAGCGCTGGCCAGGGCGGCCGGTTAGAGGACGCGTGTCTGTCAGAGTCCAGTCAGAGCACATTAACGTGGTGACATGATTCTAATTAACTACCGTGAGAGGTGTCACAGCTGGAAAAGCAGTGAGCAGAGACAAGCTTTTAAAAAAAGAAAAAAGCAATGTGACAGTCTTTTTTTTTTCCCTCCTCTTTCTTTTTCTTTTCTTTTCCTTTTTTTTTTTTTTTTT